>VZUI01043656.1:0-272665 GCA_013401135.1 Cettia cetti | reverse complement strand
AAAAAAAAAAAAAAAAAAAAAAAAAAAAGCAAAAAAGCTGTACAAAAGACTGAGAGGAAAGGAAATATATTTGGGATTTTTGTTTATTTGCTTGGTTTTCACACTAAAACTCAAATAAATTTTTAGTGAAAGATCGCTCATCAAAAATATAGCTTTTTCTTCTATGGCATATTTAATGCCAAAACACATCTAATAATGCAGCTCCTTGCCCAGTTCCTTCCATGGAATTCCTGGGAAGTTGCAGAGCTTCACTTTAGTACAAACCCAAATGATAAGATCTGTATTAGCAGGGTGGAGAAATACAAGTTTTTGTTGTTTGCCTGCAACTGTTGGAAACATCTCTGAGCTTCCTCTTATTTTCTAAGAGGGAGAAAATTACAGGTGCAGGAGATGTAGACTGTGCAGCTTTGTGACTGCAGGCTATTTATTACCATTGCAAAGCAAACAAAGATTCTGTTTACTTTTCATTTAATTACAGCATATTCCCACATATGACAATATTTTAATGGGAGCTCATACTAAATCTCTCTGGCAATTTTCTTTGCCTCTTTGGGCTCAAGATCTTATGAAGATTTAGGTGATTTGTTTCAAAATGCATTCTCTTGTGGACTTCTAGGGGTTTTGTGATGTCAATTGCTGTACTAATTCTTACTCGCTGCGCAATGTGCTAATTGGTTTTGAAAACAATTTCACACTTTAATGAGAAAATAAAAAAGCAATAATTTTAGTTACCATTAGAAAATAGCATGGACAGGAATGGTGACTGAAGCTTTGTCCATGATACTTAAAGGAACACGTGGACAACTTGATGCATTTCTGCTATGTCAACAAAACAGTGCACCCTGTTTTAATTCAGCAGCAGTAACAACAAAACAAAAAGCCAAATTCCTTGGGTAATGCATAGTGTGTAATGACTTCCCTAACTGATAGCACTGGTGTTATTATTGCTGCAATGTTAGCAAGTTTATATTTATTATAAATTTCATTTTTTAAGATAATATCCAGAACACAAAATGCTATTCAGTAGAAAACAGCAATAAAACTACTGTATAGCTTCCTCTTTTTCTTTAATTGTGCCAGTATTTGAGTGATCTGCTGCTCTGGGAACTTCTTTCCCTTTGGTAAAATTCAGTTAATCCTGTACCTCTTAGGAAGGGCACATACATACCTAAGACATGCATCTTAAGAGCTACAGATATTAACAACAGCTGACCCAGTTCTTTTCTACTAAGATCACCTTCCAATGCATTTTTCCCTAGTTCTGTAAAAAGAACCAATGTTACCAATGTTTTACCAATGTTACATGGTTTGTGTGATTCATTGCTCACACCTGCAACGTGAGAACTTCTCCATTTGCTCCAGGTGAAGCTGAGTTGCTGTCTTAATCAGCCAGTTCACTGGAGAAGATAAAACCTGAAGGAAGAAGCTCAACTGGGAGCTAGGGGTTGTGTTCTTTCTCTGGGTCTTTGTGGGAAGAAGGTGCTCTTTCAATAAGGTATTATTAAAAAGGTATTGTTAAAGGCGAGTGGTTTTTCAGGATCCTGCTCAGGCAAGAGAAGAGAAATCCAGAGGTTGGCTGAAGTGGTTATGTGCCTGAAGATTAGGTATGTAAATATATTGTAGTTCTAATTAGTCTTAATATCTACTGGTTTCTGAAAGTCTTGATGCTGTTTGGTTGAATGGCATGTGTGTAAGAACTGTGCCTCTCTTAGGTGATAGTGGTGAACTACAGCTAATTCATCACTAGTCCTGGTGAAAATTAGGTACTAGATCCTTCTATGGGATCTCTTTAAAGGGCTGGTTTGGGAGCTCTTTATTCTGTGTCAAAATAGTAATCAGCAAAGCTCCAGATATGGATGCAGGCTTCCTACCCTGCTGAATAGAGGTGATCTAGTTCCCTTCTTCTCTCCTTAAAACAGTAACTTCTGCAGAAGGTGTGGTGCTTGCTTTACATCACGTTTACTGGAGGCTAAGACTCTTGTAGGAGATGTTGGCACCTGTAACAGGGCTCTAGGCAAATGTGGCAGAGATTTGGAGCATCGTACTTTGTTTTTTTCTTAATGTGGAAGAGATTCTGTAACTAAAATCTATTTGTCTCCAGGTGCTCTTCATGGTCTACTTAATGTAAGCGTTTTCTTGTTACATTACTGCCTGTCTCTCTGCACAGTTCCAAAATAGTGATTAAAACCTGCAGTGACTCAAGGCTTTCCTCTGGAAAAAAACCCCACTAATTCTAATAAGAGTGTTTATTCCAAGGCTCACTGAAGTAGTTCTGAGTCTTAGTAAAGTGCAACTGTGAGGAGATTATGAGCTTTACCCAAAGCTTTGTGGTTTGTCATCCAGGATTAGATGTTTTGAATCTTCCTCTTAGGGAGGCCATTGGTGCTTCTGGAAGGAAAAGTTGAATTTTTAGTAAAAATAATGAATAAAATTTTCTGTCTGCAAAGTACATGGCAGGAATGTCATAGGCACTTCTTGCTTTCCCACATCCTTTTATTCTCTCTACCTGGGGTTTGTGGTAGGAACTGCAGAAGTTGCTCTACCCAGAGATGTAAACCTTCACTATACCTTGGTGTAACTGCTGGATTTGTACTTCAGTTTTGATTGAAACCTTTGCTTGGAAGCCAAAAGATGCTGGAAGATATAGGATGAATTCTCACCTGAAGATTAACACAATTCCTTGTGTCAAATATTGTCCCCCAGACTTGGCAGGCTGAAACTTATTCTAGTTTCAGAGTAAGGGCTGTTAAAGTTAAGCTTTATAGGACACGATGAGCAAAGAATGCGTCAAACTCCTTTTCAAAAAGAGAAGGTAGGGTTCATTTAGTGCAGACTCCTTAAGTAGTGATAGAAAGTCTGTAGTGTAATAGAGGCACAAATTTTGTATGTTATGCTGTTGTTTTTCCCTCTTGTATGTTAAATGATACTTTGCCTTCTTGTCAATGTGTTTGTGAATCAAGAATTGACAGCCAGCTGAATGCTTTGTTTTATTGGCAGGCTGGTTATAGTAGCAGCCAGAGGTTTTTGTTTAACTGAAATATGAGAAGCCAAGGCTTGTACCCAAGTTCTAGTTTAGGAAAATGTAATAGACATCTTTCATATCAGTTCAATTTGGATTTTCAGACAATTTAAGGATGAAAGGTGATATGTTAAATAATGGCTACAATGCATGTATTTGCATTCCTGTGCAGCCTTCGCAGCAGACAGTGGGTTGCTGCAACGCAGAGCCAAATCCTGATGCAAGGTTCTCTGCAGGTGGTGAAAAATGGAGTGTATTACTCAGCAGGGAGTGGGCCTTCTTCAAAGAGTTGAAGGATAATGCAGTGAGAGTGGGGGGAAATAAGGCTTTTTGTGTGTGTATGTGGTAGGGCTTCTTTTAGTCTAATACATGTCAAGGGGCCTCAAAAAATAAATCAAAAATCTCAGCCTTGTGCCCAGTTTCAGGAAAATGCTGATCTAGACTAAGTAGGAAAAATGAGGTGTTGGAAGGGTGAGGTTGACCAAATGGAATAACTGCATGAATAATACATTTTTGTTTCTAACAAACACTGCTGTGTGAATAATGGTCTTTCACTAGATGAAAACCTTGTTCAGCAACCCAGATTTGAAAAGTTGAGCAAACAGGTAAATGCTCAGCAATACCTGTAAAAAAGTGTGCTGCATGGAGAAGTGAATGTGCATGGGTGTGGCTGTTGGACCTGCACAGGAAGCTTGGCAGATCTTTACATGTGATCAAGAGAAGGGTGGCAGACCTGCTGGGGGACACATCCTGCCACATCTCTGTAAAGGATCACCCTGGGGCTCTCCCCCCTTGTCCCACACTGTGGGTCTGTACCTGCTGTGGTTTATCTACATGACATCTGTGTAGCTGCTTCCATCTGATCAACTTCATGCTCTTTCAAAAAGAGGGATGAAGGAAAGTTTGGGTTGGTTTTTTTTTTTAGTGGAATACTTCATATTTTACTCTTACAATATAGGTTAGAGCATTCTGAAGTATTCTAATGATCCTCCTTAAAGGAACGTAAGGCATCAACTGGCATATGAAAAACTTACTGGTGGTGACCCCTGAGACCAGGCTGAACAGGGAAAAGACATAATCTGCAAGAGTATCTCCAAATGCAGTGTTGGCTCTTGGGTCAACAGTGGGTCTGTGTTCCAATGCATTTAGACAACTCAAGCCTCAACATAATGATGACTCAATTGTATCCACCCTGCATGTGCTTCTTGTGACTGCTAGGCTCAACTGAGTGTCCTCAAAATGCCTGTGGAATTCTGGGCACAAATTCTTCTCAGGCATGTCCAAATAACCACTGTTAAACTCCAGTGTTTCAAAGCTGTTCTTAGTGCTCACAAAAAAAGCCACCCCTCTCCTTAAGGTGATGTGTATTCCTGCAGGCATTCAGGCCATTCCAAAGACAGTCTGACTGGGACAGCAATAAAACCCACATTGGCTTCATTGCCTTGGTGATAAGAAATGTCAGTCTCCTCTGTTCTTTATGAATTCCAAGGTGCAGCATTGTTGTATAGAATTTTCTCTTGAAGAGTCATTTTCATTGTGGGAGATGGTCCTGCCCATATTGAAAGCAAAAGCGACAGTTGCCTGCAAACTGCTGGAGCCCTTTGCAAGTGAACTATTACAGATTTCTCTCCCCTTGAAAAGGGTGCTGTGTTAAGGATGCATCATGTTCCTTGTCAGACAAAGACCATGAAAGGAGTCAGAGTTCTGCTCTGACCTACTGAAGAAACATGAAAATAAGTCATTGTGCTCTGTAATTTTTTAATTTTATTTTTAAACAGCCTGCCCTATTGATCTTCATTCCTTGTTTTCTGAGTCCGTGCTATTTTGTTTCTCATGTGGAATTAATCTTATATAACATGAAGCTTCAGATTTATGGTTTGAATTTGTGTGTCTTTGGGACCCTTATGATTTCTTGCATCTGACTGTGTTTTGAGGAGATGCTTGAATACAAGTGTGCTTTAGGGGGTTTGATGAGAGCTGAGGCAGTGTGTGGTGCTGGCAGTGATGTTTGTGATCTGCCTGCACTGATGGGGTGTTTGATATATAATTCTGTTGTAGTCCTCTGCTGGGGACTCTGTATTCCCCTTCTTGTTTTCATGCCCTAAAAATGTGTTTGCCTTGACTTTGAGAGCAGCTTTTGCTTGTTCATTTTTTAGTCTCTTTCATCTGATTCACAAGAGATCTATTGTTATTGAGATATTCTGATGGCAGGGCCCTGGGGCATGTGGTTTTTAATGTATGACAAAACCTTACTGTGTGTTTAAGGGAGAAATGTACTTTAAAGAAATTAAAGAATTTCAGGCTAGTGTGGTGCCTCTGTGGGAAGGAATAAGATGAAGGCTCACTGAAGTACTTGTTGGAAGATGACCAGGAATTCTCTCCTAATACCTGGCAGCACTGAGTGCTTGGAGTTTTGCTGTGAAGGTCAGGGATGATGTTTAAAATACTTTGACTATTCCTGACAATGCAGCTCTGTGTCTGAGGAGAGATGACCACCACTGCAACAGTGTGTGGGTGCAGCACTGAGTTTGTCTCAGTAGGGTGTGCAAGCAGAGGGCCAGATCCCTTCCCAAGGACTCCCAACACTTTTTGTGTTGGCTTGCTTCAAAGCTGAAGGGATTCAGTACTGAGCATATTCAGGGGTTGTGTGAGTGTGCTCCCCACATTAAATTGACATTAAGACTCATGGTCTAGGTACAAGGTTGCAATAGGAACTTCTGAGTTTGGGCTGAGGGAATTCTGGTAGAATTTTCTCGCACTGACTGCCTTGGTTTTAATGAAGGTACTTGTTGGCTTTAATTGCAACAGGATGAAATGTCAGCTGTGCTTTGATCTGGTGGTATGGGTTTGTTACAGATGTTCAACAATGTATCTTGCTTGCAGTCTTGCTTCTGCTGTTCTCTAATTGGTCTCAATCCTGTCACTGAAGAGAGGACTTTTTTTTTTCCTTCTGAAGCGACTGGAAACACCTGCTGGAGTCTATTTAGCACTACAGGTAGAACTTGGGGAAAAAACCAACCCTCAGAACAGCAAGCCGTTTTATTTTTTCTAGCCTTCAGTATGAGAAATTGGCCAATGGACTATGTTCTGAGAAGCCTATTTGTCTTTCCTTATTTTAACCTAACTCATGGGGAATTTTAGGTACTTGTCTCTTGTGAGCTAAGCAATGTGACTCAACATTAAGCAACTTAAAAAACATTGTGTTTTAGCCTAGCCCACAGTGAGTAGACAATTGATGGGACTTCTTAATTTTTAAGAAAGTAATTGTCATGAGAGGTAGCCCTTTCTACTTGGGATTGGTCTTGTTTTCATCAAAACACTCAGACTTTCTGAATAATGTCCTGAAGGGAAATGGTTCTTGGCAAAAGAGTTCTTAATTACATTCTATTTCAAATTTATTTTACATTCTGATCTTTACAGCAAGCAAGTGTAATGGGTTACTTCTGAGAAACTGGCATTGTGGCCTGCCCCTTGGGGACTTCTGGGGCGGCACAGAGAATTACAGCTGCTATTAAACTTCTTGCAGTAATCACAAATTGAAAACACAAGAAGCCAGGAAAAGTGTCTTGCAATTATCTTTGAGTCACAAACTTGCAGCAGTGCCTAATTCACCTCTAAATTAGAAAGGAGATGTTCTAGTGCTGAGATACATGCCTGCATATTTTAGTGGCGTGATGAATTGCTTAGATGCTTTCAATCTGCTGTCATTTAGTGTTGACATTATCTGCATACAGTATTTTAATTAGTACAAACAATAATTAGGTGACAATGGTGAAGTTTTCAGCAAGAATGAATCAGTATCTGTATATACCTTACTAGATTCACATGAGAAATAGTGTAGGGAATACTTAATAACCTCTGAAAGAGGATAAAAAAATCCTTCAGTTTGTATACGTGTACTAATAAGACTGGTGGCGATGCAAAATGTAAATAATGGATGCAATACCTTGTCTTGAACAACCCCTTTCTTGCTCTGCTGGTGGAAATACTTTCTTCTGGCAGCCAGGTAATGAGCATAACTGTTGTACCTTCCCCCTTTGAATGCTGCAGCTATGCCAGGGAAAACAGTTTGTACTCCAAATGCAGCTGTGTGGTTCTGGAAATCAGCATCCTTTTCCTTGTAGAAGGTCAGCTGGGGCCAGAGTGGGGACTTGAATTTCCTGGCAGGGGTCACCTGGGCAGTTCCCAGAAAAGTGTCTTTGCTTGGCAGGGGATGGTGCATCTCAGGCTCCTCTCTGGGATGTGCCTTGTGTTATCAACCACTTTGGTGAGGGGCAGAGCTCTGACTTTGGCTTCAGCTCTCTCTGGGCACCAACTCCTGCTGTGTCAGCAGCAGAGCTCCTGGTGATGTGGAAGCTTCAGAGCTTGGAGGAAGCTCTGCCTGTGAGCTCTAGGGTGCTGTTGGGTGAGAAGGACAGCCCTGCTCCTGACAAATGCCCCTGAGGCTTTGCATACTCTCCCAGTGAGCTGGACATGATGACATTTAGAATAACTCCAAAACCTGAATGCCAGCAGCTTTTGCTTTCACCTAAAGTGTTTGGAATGATGTGGATGATGTCCCATCATGCCTCATGGGAGAGTTTCCTGCTTTTGTTTCTCTGGAAATGCCTCTTCCTGCTGGCCCTGGATGTTCACCATTTAATTTCTGCTACATGTATGGTGTTAATGAAAGCTTCCCAAACAGAAAATGGTTCTGACACTGAAAAGCATACAGCTAGCTACCTTATTGTCCCTCTGTGACATGTCTGAAGCTAGGCTGAAGCTGTGTGCTCTGTCCCTGCATGAAACTAAGTTTTTGAGTAACTTTCCTCCGAGTTTGGTCAATTCTGTAAATTGCTGGTACCAAAAGAAAATTCCTGTCATTTGTAATAAGCATAATGTTATGTGGTGGTCAGGGACATTTTAATGAAGTCTTGCCTTGGAAATCACTGCTGAATTAGGCAAATTTGTGCATTTGCTGACAACTGTAGTGCAGAATCATTAATGCCTTTTGTGAGTTACTTCTTAAGAGTATGGGATTTACTTCTCAAGGAAAAAAAAAAAGGAGTAATAGTCATTACCAATTCCCTTGGCAACATCTAATTTCAAGTCTGAATTTCCATGTATAAAACAATACCTGAATAGAAATAAATCTTTAGATGTACTCTGGGAGGACTCTGCCTATTAAAGCAATTTAAAATATAAGAAATAATAATTAATGCTTTCATCCTCTTAGTAAAACTCTGCATGCCTATTAACTAATTATTCTCCTGCCTGCTGATATTAAATTTAATGCTGAAACATTGCATTCATATCCACAGCTACCATTTTGGTCTAGAAATAATTGTAATTATGCACACAGAAAATTGTAAAGCACCTGCATTTTCCCACAAAGTACTGAGATTTAATTATTACTTGAGTACATGTAAAGAAGGGATTTGGGGTAAATAACTCTGAATACCTCAACTAAAGTATATAATAGTTCTTCTACAAAACAAATATTTTCTTGCCCCCACTATTTTAGGTCAGCTGTGACACTTGATGCTTTTATTTGCTCTCTCCAATTTGACTACTTTCCAGGCAAAATTTTAGACTGTATTTTTCTGCTAGAATTTTCCTACTGGGAACCTAAGATAAGCTCTGCTGATCCCAGAGCAGCCTGAGGTTTTTTTCTGTGGCTCTCTGATGTCTAATAAGACGTGAATTACCCTCCTGAAGCTTTTTCATAGCTCACTTGCTTGTATCCTCTTTCTCCTGGGTAGATCCAGAGTCCTTCACCTGAATGCTCCATAGCAAGTTTTTACAACCCCAGGGTGCACTCCTACCTTTCTTGAGGCAATAACCCCTTTCAGTTTGCAGGGCTTTCTAGGGAGAATTTTTGACTCATCCTTGTGGGTTTCAAATGAGGACACTGGGCTGCTGCTTTTCCTTTGACCTTGAGAAGAACTGGGTTTCTTGGCGTGCCTTGGCTCTGACTGATGATGTTACCAGGCTGCCTCTGATTCCAGCCAGGCTGTGTTCACTCTGGGGCTGTGGTTACATAGCCTGGCAGCCTTGGACCCCAGGGGGCTGTTGTATGGAAGGGAGGGCAGGGCTGATGGTGTCTGCATGTGGAATTCCACTCTGTGGAGATCCCTCACTTTCAGCTGTCTGAGCAGTAGGGCTTTGCAGGTGATCAGTGAAGAGAAAGGACAGTGGCTTTTTTTGGTTTCATTGATCCATTTTTGCTTCACTTAAATCCCCCAGACATGGGGCCCCTTAATTTTTAACACAAAATGCCAAGGGAAAGGAGTCTTCTTTCTGGAAGCTCATCATTGTCAGCTGGTAAGGTGGCATTTATTTTTGTCCATGTTACAGGACTTTTCAGGTGGACAAATTTAAGTTGATTTCTGAGCTGCATTAGTTCTGTCATGCCAGGCCCTGATCAATAATAGCAGTTTTAAGGGTCTCTCTATCACTGCATCCTGACTCCAGCAAAGGTCTAAGTAAATGCTTAGGGAAGAGGAATGAATTGCCTTGAGTGTCCCCCTGTCCTCTGTTTTTCCATCCAGAAATTTCCTAAGCTAGGAATGATTTCTATCTATATTAATCAGTAAAATCCTCTTGATGTAATTTCTAGGGACACTTGGTAACTTCAACATACTTTTCCCAAGAAGGAATACCTTGAATCCTAAACCTGAACAGTCCTTAGCTTGCTAGGTCAAATTAATTTGTTTTTTATTAAATACAAACTTTTCTTTTTTATCCTTATCCCATCACAACAAAAACTACAGAGCTGGAAGCTAGACAGAACATCCAACTCCTGAGGCCACTGTTTCTGCAAAGGTAGTAGCCTCTAATGTGGCTGTTGAGTAAAACTGTGGTATAAGAGTGTTTCTTTTCATCATGGTATATCCTGGGAGTCTGTAGAGTAGAGGTCACAGAGGCTGAGTTTCTTCCCAGGTGCTTTCCATTTTCCTGACATTAAACTACTATTTAACTGGAGCTGTCAGATGCAGAAAGATAACTAAGGTGGTGGCCAGGCCTTGGGCCAGGTTTGGGAGAGCACAACCTCTTTCCCCAGGCAGGGGACATGAAGACTCACATATGTTTGCACAGAGAGTACTGCAAAAAACAAAAGTGATACTGATATAAGGTGGCTTTTGATTAAGACGTGTCTGTTTTGAAGGTAAGGAAACGTGTCTGGGTAAAAATTGGGTAGGGTCTGGTACAACAGAACCTCTTAAAATAAGAACAAGGAGTCTGTTTTGTGAGTTGACAAAAAGTTCATGTGTCAAGTGAGTGCTGTGCAGTGCTATAACACTCCTGGAGACATCTGCATCTTGCTCTTTAGGATTTGCCTCTTTCTGTGATGACTGGCACTGCTCTCTCAGCACATTGAAGGAGGTGCATTTGGCCCTGCTGCTGCAGGCATTCTTCTTCCTGTGTCCTACAGCCCAGTGATTTCTACTTTGCACATTTTGTGTGCTTGTTTTCCAGCTTCCAAGGCCTCCATCTGCTCCCTTGTTTTGATTCTCTTGTTCACCTTGGCTCCTATCTGCCTGCCCCAGGAGGCTGCTGGGCTCCTGCCCAGCCCAGAAAGAGCCCCAGGAGTCTCCTGTACCCCTGAGCTGCCTCTCCACTCCTTTCCTCTCCTATGAAAGCAGCAGCACACTGCAGGAGTCTGCAGAGTTCCTTAGTACCACCTGACAAGGTAGGGAAGCACACTTATTTTTTTCCATGAGGGATAATATGCAATACTTTCTCCAGGACTTGCTTGAGTTGGTGCTCCAGAGCTCTTTAGGTTTGCTTTGGTCTCACTCAGCAGTGTTGCTCACTGTAGGAACAGAGAGTTCTTTCCTTGAACTTCTGGCTGGATTCTGAGAAAAGCTGAAACGGTTGAAGAATTTTAGAAGCATGCTTTTAAGAAGTTGTTTCTGTTACTTGCTTTCCTATTTAATAGGAGAAAAATATTTGTTCTCCATCCTTAGTAAAATTGCTGTTAGTGCAGAGGATTGTGGACCAAGTCTGAATATTTTTCTTCCTGATTTAGAGCACTTTTTGACACTTATAGAAAGTCAGGTTATTTTGGTGCTTTGGCTTTTCTTCTGAGTGGCAGAGCAGAATTGCCATCAAAAACACTAGGCTGAGGATTTGTGTAACCTGATGGAAATGATAAATAACAGGCCACTTCAGGTGGACCTGATTGTCTAAGACCTTTTAAATCAAAGTAGAGAAGATAAGTGGAGAGTTTTTTTCCTTTTATCCTCTATCTTAGAGACATAAATATTAGGGGGAGGGGGTGGTATTTCTTTGGATTTTTTGGGGTTTGTGAGGGCGTTTTTTGTTGGGTGTGGGGGGTTTTTTTGTTGTTTGTTTTTTGTGTTGTTTTTTTTTTTTTTTAAATACTATTTGTTTCTAGGCCCAGCACAGGGCTTGAAGTTTCTAATCTGATTTATTTCTGACTACTCTGAAGTGTGTTGATTCCAAGGAAAGCCTAGGTGATTATTATACTTCTGATATTTTCTAGCACTGTTATAAAATGTTTTCTTGGGGGCTTTTGCACTGAGTTCCTATGTGTTTCAAACAGGAAACTTGTGGGCAAAAACCTATGTGACTGCATGCATTATGTTCGTAACAGTGTCTCAATGTGCATTTAGTGCTCCAATAATACTAAAATAAATGCGTTTTTAAAAAGCATAATTTCTACTTATAAAAAAATTTGAAACCTATTGGTTTCACCATTTATTTATAATAAAACATTTCCTATGTGGTTGTGGAATCACCCTTTATTTGTAACTTAATGTAACTTTGGGCTGCTTCTGTAGCAGGGCAATATTTCCTGCTGTGTTTTGGAGTTTCCTCCAGACTCACCAAGATCTGAGCCAAGCTAAGAAAACATTCATGCATTTTGATGAAGCTTCCATGATGAGGATTTGGAGAGGCCCTTATGTTAGGAAGATGCACCCAGGATTTGAACCAAGCCCTTGTGATCCCCTAGGCAATACTTTTTCATCAGGAAAGTTCCCCATTTCTTAGTGACAGAATCAGTTACATTTATCCTATAAAACACATTTCTTTTTTTCCACTTAGCTGACCTGCCTCTGTGATTCATTTAGTAGCTTGGTTTAGTCAGAGACCTTTTTCTTCCAGCTGGGAATGGACTAATCAGTTGTCAGCTGCTGCCATGGTTATTTTCATTCAACTTGCAATGAAGCAGCTGCCTCTGGAGTTGGGGGGATTTCATCTGTGTGTAAATCTGGAGTACAGCATTCAAATGCAGGCCTTAGGCTTTGACTGGCAAGAAATAAATTGGAAAGGGAGATTGTGGTTTCTTCTGGAGTCGTGAGGATGGCCGTGGGGACTGCTGAACTCTGCCACCTGATACCACAGCAGAGGCTCTGCTGCAGGTGCTGCCTTATGGCTGAGCTTGTTGGTTTTGCTCATTAGTTACAGTTTAAGTAAGACACTTGGGATGCAACACAGTGGGAATGGAGAGGAGATGAAGCACTGTTCATATTGATTTTGGAGACAACTTCTGCAAACATCTCTTCTTCCGCTCTCCTCTTTTTTTTTTTTTTACCGCCCATTTCTTGCTCCCCTGAAAACAGAATTGTTTATGGAGAGATGTTTGAGTTTGCAACAAGTGAGGAGGAAGTGCCTTAGCAGGGAAACAAGGAAAAGTAAAGTGAATCAGTAAAAGTTGATATGAAGCCATTTTAGGTGGTATTATATCAGCTGCTGAAATAAAGGAAAAGACAGAAACATTAAGGAATTAGGTACAGCAGCAGTGCATCAGTTCCTCTCTCAGCTGGGTGGAGAATTGCTATTGTCTTGTGAGACTCAGTAGCTGTCACTCTTTCCCAACATACTGTGGGAAGGAAAAGTCATATATATATCTGCTACTCCAACCCTGGACTGAGTTCTAGTCTCAACCATGCTCACAGGGGGAACTCAGTCCAGGGTTTTTTTTAAAGTTAGTCCAGATTAATTTTTAAAAATTATTTTTCCTGCGTGTAAAATGTATCTCTCCTGAATTGCTACATCCATCATGAACTGGGATAAGGCAATGATATTAAAAAAATCTTTATTTTGTAAGACAGAATAATTAAATCACCAGATTTGAAACATTGTCATTTCTCTTTGTGGGCAAATTTATCATGAAGCTTGAAATAAATATTTTAAAACAATTTTGTTAGTCAAATATTATCAAAACAAGTAATTTTAATGCTGCTTCATTTAAATATATTGTTTTCAAAGATTTTCTTTCATCAAAAAACCCAAAACAGTAAATGAGAAACTGTGCTCTGCCTGTATGAAATTTGATGGGTTAGGGAAGGAGGCAGTCAGCCCCTGGGGATTTGATTCTATACAGAAAATGGGTATCTTGTGTTCTCTGCTATTATTTATGATTTAATTAGTAGGCAGAAAAGGCTTTTTCTCCCTCCAGATCCCCTCACCCTGCCCCAGTTTTTCACTGTTTATGCAAGTCAGAACCTGAGAAAACAAGTTGTCTAGGTGATATGCAGTATAATAGATTTACAAACTTATTCAGGCCCATCAATAATGACTTCTCTAAAGCTTTAGAGTTCCTTCATAATAGGGTTGGAAAACATAATACTGAGCTTTCCCTGACTGAAGTAATAATTGTCCTGGCTGCTCTGTCTGCTAAAGTTAATTTCTTCCTGGTGTTAGTGGCATCAGGGAAGACAACAGGCAGACACTAATGCCTTTACAATGTGCTTCAGGCTGGGAGTGTCAGGAGCAGTGTGGGCTCAAGGATTGGGTTTTACTGGGAACAATTGATTGATCCTGTTGCATTTGATATTTAGAGAACAACCAGAGAAACCTGAGAGTGTGCAGATGTTTGATCAACATTGTGTGCTCCATGGATGGCTTTTTTAGCCCTGATTTCACCAAAAGCAGTTTTAATGCTAAGTACAGATGCAGTCCAACACTGTCATTGTACCTGGCCTAAAAATAGCAAGGATTTTGTGCTTTGGTGTAGTGCTGAATCAAAGCCCAGGTAAGTGGGTTGACAAATAGCTGCCCAAATCAGACTGCTGGGCACAAGCAGGGACAAACTGTACAGCAAAAGAGTGGCTGAGGCAGCCTGAGCTGCACCACTGCTCCTCTTGCTCCTTGTGTGCTGCTGGCTTGCTGAAGGATGTAGTTCTGCCCCTTAGACAGAAAAGATGTAATAGCAAACTTGGCTCTGTGTGGGATGCTGTGATTCCCCTAAATAACCTTTGTAGGGTTCTGCCATGTTGCCCCATAGTGCTGACTTCTCTACTCATTCCAAGTGAAAAATAGCATTGCAGACTGGCAGATGGAACAACTCTATCCAAACTTTTACTCTTGGCTTAGCTAGGACTGCATCTCCAGGCCTGTATAAGGATTTTTTTTGCTGCCTGACTCTTTAAATACAAAGGGAGGGTGGAAAATAACCAAGCAGTCCCTTGCTTGCAGGTAGCTATTTGATAGGAGCCTGTAGTAGCTTCTAGCCTGCTATTTCTGTATGGATATACATCAGCAGAAATTGTCATAGGGGATAAAATATCTGGAGTAGAAATTAGAAAAAACTGTACAAAACATAGTTGTCATCCTTATCCTGCAAACTCTCCTGAGCTTGTGAAATTGCCACTGGTTTAGTCATCACAGCTGACTTCTGTAGCTGTCCTAGATGTTTTTGTCCTTTTAAATTTCAACCAAAATGTCAGAAAATTATTTCTTCCTGTGACTTCTGGAGCTCCTGCCTCTGAACATGTGAGCAGCTTGCAGTGCTGAGGGCAAGTAATGAAGCAGCACTTCCGGATGGCTAGTGAGCAGCTCATGGAATATTGCAGTGATGACAGAGCCAAAGGAAAAAAATGTAAATAATAATCTAAAATAAGTGATTGGTGTTCAAAACTGCACTGAAACAATACCAGGAAGAAACAGATGCTGGGATAACAAAACCTACAAGTAGTGGGTGGGAGAGTAAAAAAGAGGACTGGAAGAGTACAAAAGAATAAAAATTTCTTAGTAGAATACAAGAAGAAAGATAATTGATGGTGATGAACAAGGTGAAAGCAGAAAGGATAAGATGACTTGTAAATGCAACAAAAGCAACATTAAGAATCTGGCACACCCTGAGAACTAAACATCTCTTTTAGACATTAGAGATGCAAAAAAAAGCAGAAGGAAGAAGAATGAGAAAAGAGTGAATTAAGTACTATGAGATCCTGCTATAAAATAATTTATTCCTTAGTTATACATATTTAAGAGTCTATGGGGTCATAAAGACCAGCAAGAAGTGTTTCTCTATGAAATTTAGATGTGCCTCAACTGACTCACTTGAGCAGGTCAAAAACTATTCACTCTGTGGTACTAACAAGTTGAAGCTGGAGTTTGAGCTTCATCAGGTTGAAACTGATGTGTTTTATAGAAGAGATGGGTAGAACAGCTGGTGTTTTACAGTGTCCTGATATCCCTGGGATGGAGATATTCTGTCACACTTGACTGAAAGTTCTTGGGACACTTCCAGCATGAAAAACGAGGGAGGACCCACCTCACAAGCAGATCAGGATTTGCAGGGGAAAAAAATGGGTCACAGCAATGTGACTTGGACACCAGATTGATGCCTAGAATAGGATGTCATGTAGAGGTCTTCAAGTGCACAGAATAATCTGTCTGCAGAGAGCTTGAGTCCTCTGCTGGAAGAAGTGAAAAACATTAACTTGTTAGAATACATGTGTTGCCTTTTGACCCCTGTAAGGTTCATTTACAGTAATGGGGACTGAATGCTCTGCTACCTGTAGTCTCAAGTAGTTGAGTGGATCACTTTATTCTGACTAGTCTGAACATGGAGAATTGATCAGAAAATAGTAGAAATTCAGCTTGTAATTGGATGATACATTTTGGCTAAAAAAAACCCCAATTCTCTCCTTTGTCAGAGCTGGTAAGTATTGGTCTGCAAAAATGCAGGGAAACAAGGCAAATTGTTTTCCACATCCCAGCAATAGCTCAATTGGATTATACAAAAGCTTTGTAAAAGACATGTAAAAACTCAAATCATGTAAAGGAAAGGAGAAATTTTTTTTTTAATCATAATTTTTAGTAGGTCATTGGCCTGAATTAGGTTTGTAGGCAATGGAAAAATGCCATTTTGACTCTGGTAGAATTTGCATCAGTTTAAGTGACTGGATACTTTTAAGAATAAGGTGCCTGACAAATCAGAGTATTGATAGAAGACCTCAAGCATTTACTGAAGTTTTTTTTTTGAGCCAAGGTGACATGTAATCTTTTGGCTTAAATTCTTGGGAAAGTCTTGGTACGATTGCAATAGGTGACACCCATACATAAGAAAAAGGCAATGTTGATAATTGTTTAGGAGACACTAAATTTCAATTAATTGTCTTTTGCCACTGATGTTTTGTATTAGACTTTAAGTCTGAGGCACTGTTATTGGAGTCTTGGGTGGTATTTCTTCTTCTCATGAGAAATAAGATTAATTATCCCAGTTGCATTGAAAAGGGCCTGTTAAATTGGTTGGTGTGGCATCCTGCAAAGCATACCTTTGTGCAAATTCTTGAGCTAGTGCCTGTATGCCAGATTCTAGGGTCAAGAATCTGAAAATCAGGTTAACAAATCAGTATATCTGTGGTCACGGTCAGGTGAAGTTTCAGAATACCTGAGGGTTTTGGGAGATACTCATATAACTTGCAGAGTGCTCCACACAAATGCTCTTCTGGAGAAAAGGATGTTGTTTGGCTTGAAAAAGCAGCTGAAAGATATTAATTTGAGGGCTAATTCTTGCAAGTGTTTTATTTGTCTGAGTTTGATTAATTTAAAAATGCCTTGCAAAAAATATGAATGTTAGCCTTGGAAGGTATCTGGTAACAATTTTTTCTGCCTGGGTTTAGTTGTGAATTTTTTCTTGCTTTTCTTTTCCAAAAATGCTTTTTCTCTTAATTATTGAGGTTTAAAAAAAAGGAGAAATCAAACACAACACATGCTGCTGATATTACTAGGAGTGAGCTGGATCTATTTAAATGTCATGGAGGCTTTCTGTCCTCCAGCCACAAAATATTTGAGCAGATAGATCACAGTCTCAGCTCAACAAACCTGTGCTAATGTGGCACTGAGGCTGACACAAAGGAGGGCTTTGTAAAGGCCATGAACATCAGTCTGTCAGCCTCTGTGAACTCTCTCTTCTCTGAATTTGCTTTTCCACCCCAAAGTCTTGGGAACAGTTTAAAATCTAATTTGACTTGGAGTCACAATAGGAGCAGTTAGGAGTAACTACCCCTTCCCTTTTTTGTGAAACTTGTGCAGCCCACAACTGGATAATTCCCTTTAGGGGAAGGGAGTTGCCATCCTGTTGCCTGAGGTGGGATGTCCTGTGTGAGCTTTCTGTTGCTTTCTGGCCATTGCCTTGAGAATGCTGCTTTTGCTGAAGCAGTTCAGCAGTGTTCATACAACTCTGCTCCACACTTTCATTTTCTGAATGTTGCTAAAATTTTTTCCCTTTCTTAGATTTAACAAATCATCTCATCTAAATGTCTCATTTAGGAGCTTTGTCATGTAGCAAGGACACATTTCTGTGGCTTTATGGAGGAGAAATGCAGTGGAGAAGAGAACCACAGAGTCAACAACACCACCAAATAAACCCACAATCAGTATCCCATAATTACCACACTCCTTCATCCAAGCAATGATTGTCTTGTATTTCAGAACCTCAGGAAATGAAGCTTTCAATAATTCATCCTGGTTTGGGGCTTCCTTTTGAGATGACAAAGCAGATTCTAACTGCCATGTATGTCTGTGGGGAGGTTTTAGGTAGTGGGCTGCTCAGCTGCTGTTCAGAGGGGGCATTACTGCCTGAAGGCATTAATCTGCTCCAGGGTCCCGTCCCAGCTCTTGCAGCTGGTGGAGTTGAGCCTTTTCCTGCTCTGTTTCTCACTCCATGGCCACTGTCCCTGTGGAGAACAGCACCACCACTTCTCCCACCTTCTCTCTCAGGGGAATTCCAGTTCCCTTCCTGCAGCAGAGTGGTACTGAAAGAATTTCCAGGGACTTTCTGCAGCATTCTTTTTGACTTCTGAAGTGACAACCTTTCCTTCTAGACTGATAACAAAACCTTTTTACTTTGGGCCTATGCTGCAGTTGTCCTGATTAGAAAAAGAAATGCAAACCCCGCAAACAAAAGCCATGATTAGTGTTCTCTATTTGCTATATTTTTTGCCTGGGATGTTTCTACTCAGAGATGCTATCTAAAAGTGACTCTGTTACATCAAACTGATTCAATTTTCCTTGACTAGATCAAGTCTGATTTTTCTCTGCTGCTTCTTCCACTATCACACTTTATGGAGGGGGAAAGTGCAGGGTCTATGGAGAATTTAAAATATAAAATTTGAGAAATTGCTCTGCTTATTATCTCATCCTCATCTTTTATTCTCAGAGTAGAAAAAGCTTTTCCCTGCCTCTTATATGTGGATATAAGAGTATGAAAATAAGTGCAGGTACTTGATGTCAATTATAGTCATACTATTTAAATGCAAATTCTGTTTTTGTCAGGCTGATGCAATAAGATGAATAGAGGGCATTTATGTAAATAAGCATATTGTAATAGGACAATGGAGTATTTGTAATTTTGTAATTTTGGTTGTTAGCATTTTCCTTTCTCCCAGAGGATGGGTTGACTAGGTTTTTAGGAACACAGGTGAGGTATGGGAGTGGCACTTGACATTCAGTGTTTGGGATAAAATTGTATTGAGGCTGCAGACTGAAACAAATCAGGTTCATTAGAAGCCCAGCAAAAGAAAGGGCTTGTGATTTCTCATTAGCAGCATGCAAATAGGAAAACTGTAGGGAAGCAATGTAATGTCAACCTTCAGAGACATGAAACAAAAATGATTTTTAGAGTGTAATAACACTTTACTTTTTTTTTTGTGTTGGGAGGTTTTCCCCCCTCTTTGGCTATTTGTTAATATACACAGTAACAGCCATACGAACTAAATCGTTCTTATACACACTGCCTGTGTATGCCAAGCAAATTACTTTCATACTGGAAGATAAAATTAGTTTAAATATAATTGCACCACTAATGAAATATCAAGAAACCTCAGATGTTGAGGTCTGCTTTATTTGGACAGAGCACCCAAGCTCCCTCTGTACTCACCAGAGACCAAGGGACACCTGCAGAGAGACCTGGAGTGGAACAAATCTCTCTCAAGATGTTTTCTATTTTCATAGATTATGAAAAGTAACATAGGAAGAGGAATTGAATCCGAAAGGGCTTTGTAGCAGTTTTTACTGCTGTAAAAGTCAGCATGCATGGAGTTGGGTTACATGGGCTTCAGTGGTTGCAATCTGGGATTCAGCTCTATTATGGTGGAATTTCCTTTGAAATTAGTAACTTGGGATCTGTTCAGCACAAATAAGGTAATTCTATCCTTTTATCTGAGGATAAATCAAGGCAGAAGATTAATTGGCTGTTGGTTCTCTGTAAAATACTAGATTTAAATCACACTAAAATGAGTTACTGATGTAATCTTTTACTGTTATCCCAAGGTATTTCACTTAATCCACCATACAGTACTGTAAGCTTGCACTTGACTTTTTGAAAAAAAATCATATTTTTTTTTCCAAGCCCTTAAAAAATGTATTGTAGCTGTGGGGTTGGGGGGGTGGTGGTGGAATAATGGTAATTGTTACTTAAAATAATGATTTTGCATTATATTTTTTGTTAATATTTGGTGCCTTGAATGTCACCACCCTCCACTGCCATGCTTCTGGAAACTGTTGATTGGCCTGAATTTTGATATCAACATAATTTCAGATATTGAAGGCTGGACATAGCCCGCAAAATCTCAAAGTTGTTTCAAAGAGGACCAATGTTAACAATGTGAGTGGTCTGACTACAAAGCTGGTGTTGTGTCCCTACTCCTGGTTTAGCAGTGCCATTGGGCAGTTTATGGAGCTGAGGGTACCACTGCACTCTGGCCATGTGCATAACACAGCACTGTTTGCAAAGGCTGGAGTGTGACTGCCAGGGATTTACTGACAATGTGCAGTGTTAGACACTCAAACAGCAGGGTAGGACTCCACTTTCTTATATTGACTTTCTGTATGTGCTCAATATATGAGAGATCAAATGAATGATTTATATAACCAGATTCTTTTGATCTACCTCCCTTACAGGAAGAGTTTCCTTTATATTAAGACTATAATGCTTCAAAGGCACTGGTGTCTAATACCACTTTGCTCTTTTGAAGTGCAAAATTGGCTCCAAGAGTTCTGTCTGGAGGTACAAGACACTGCACTGGATTAAAAATGTCCATTCATTTTGAGAACTGATGAATTTGATGTAATTTTCACTGGTAGATTTGGATATATCATGTGGCTGTTCCAGCATGTAAAACCTCTTTCCCATCTCATTTGCTTAGTAGGTAAAGGACAGGTTTTTTTTAAAAAAAATCTCTACATAGAATGAGAACATAATGTATCTTTCTTTCTAACCCCTGAGGACTGAATAAGCCTTAAAGTTCTGAAACATTTTTCTGCTTTGTTCTGAAAAGAACTGTCTGATAGAATTTGCTACAGAAGTAAAAAGTAAATTTAACCGTATTTCAGTTATAGAAGCATGCTGATGGCTCAGTAGAGCTACAAAAGGGAAGTAATTTCTTCTAAACTACACAGATTTGGAATAATTGTTACACTGTCCTATTGTGTTACATTCTATCTGAATTTTATGTGATGGTATGCCGAATAAATAACTTGCAGAAAATAATCCATCTGGTAGTTCTGGCTTCCTACATGTCTTCCTGGAACATTTACAGCAATGTTGTAACTTTTTCCAACTAATTACCAGAGCTATGCTATGAATGTTTATGGATAATTGAGAGTCTCAGTTATAGACACAGGGGTATTCTAGTTCTGTCTTCTTGATATTTGAAATGTGTCTGGTAAGCCTCAATTGTAGAAAAGTGTGCTAAAGGACACATCAGGAAGATGACCATGACAACTCTCCTGGAAACAATGGATAAAGAGAACCCAAATGTGCTTGAGGGAACTTTTTTCTGATGTTCACCAGCTGCTTCTCACAGGTGACCTAGGAATGGAATCATTCCTCAGAGATCAGTGAAACGTTCTCACTGAACAAAATCTCATCTTACGATTCGAAGTTCCTGACTTCCCAAAGGCTTGTCTTTACCACAAAATGCTTCCTAGAATGTGTCATCTTGCTGTTTATGGAAAACCATGAATCTAACTTAATAAACTTTTGATCTGCTACTTGGAAAAGTTCTTGGGCCCAAGTTAAGAAGCTGGTTCTTGTATAACTTCACCATAAGGTAAAAGTGGACAGTAAGAGGAAATCAGGATTTTAGTGCCTGTTTCATACTGTGTTGTGTTGCCCCCTCTTCCAGGGGTGAGAGTTGTGCCTTCAGGATTTAAAATACACAATGATCCCAACAGCTGGGCAGAGAGAACCTGCAGAAAAGTGAGTCTGCCTTCAAGGTCTTTAAAGATTGTTTTGTCAAGGTTTAAAAACATGCTTTACCCCAGTGCAAAGCAATACTATTGACCAGGGGAGACAAAGAATCCTATTAGACTTAAGGAGCTGGTGGAGGGATGGGTGGAAGAAACAAATTCGGGAGCCGTGACGGAACTGCCGAGCAGGACAGTGTTCTTTAACCAATACTACCCTCTTTCCCCGCTTAAGCGGCTCCTGTGAAATTTCACTATGTAAAAGGCAAGTATGTATCCATGTGTCAATGTGTTACAGCTACCAAAAGAATACTGAGTATATTAAGAAGTTTCCAGTCTAAGGAAGCCGTGAGAAGTCAAGGCTTAAAAGGTCCCCAACCTTCCCAGAGAATCTTTGATGTGGCTGTAAATTAAAAGCACTGTACAAGTGGAGGATCTGCAGAGCTGTCAGCCCTACTGAAGATGACTGTGATAAAAGCATGGAATAACCTAGCAAGGCTCATTTTTCTGCAGCTGAGACCTCTCTGTTACATAGCTTCTGTATTTACTGCTGGAATTTTGTTCTAGCACTGTTTAGATACTGTTCTTCCTTTTCCTGAGAGGTTTTTACCAGTTATAAGCTTAGTTTTGATAGTTCTTTCTGAATCTTTTTACTATACAGTTTTGAATCGTGGACCTCACTACTCTCATTTTATAGACAGTAGTAAGCCTACAAGAGAGGATTTGAGAGGAGATTTTTTTAATATTTAGCCTGTAATGAACACAATATTTTGAGATAAGTGGAGTTAGGTGGTCAAAATCATCACCCTTTGGAAAAGTTTTCTCAGAAAGGCTCCTGGTTTTTGTATAAAGATTAACTCTAATAATGCCAAGAGGTGGAATGAGGACCCTTATGAGAATTGTTTCAGTGGAGGCCAAATTTATTACCAATATCTTAGAGGAGATAATAAAAATAGAATAGATGATGGTTAACTACTCAAGACACTAACTCCCTAATTCTGCATCATGTAAGGGAGTATTTTTCCTCAATTATTAAAACTCAACTCATCACATCATGTCTTGGAGCAACTACAATCCCCACTGCTTGTGGGACTCTCAGTGAGGACTGAATAAAGCTAGGGACTAATTTAGCTCAAACCCCTGGTAGCAGCTGTATTCTTTCAGGACTAGGAAAACTTTTAGTGAGCATGAGAGTGTTGTAAATGGAAGGGAGGGATGATCTGCAGGTGGCAGATGATAACAAATGCATGGTAAGGGTAGCCTGCCAAATTGCTTCTCTGGCATTGTTGGGAGGATGTCCATGTGTTGGTGACAGGCTGCAGAGGGAACATTAGCCTGCTGCTTCCCAAGCTGGGTCCAGGTCAGCTGGAGCTGTCTCAGGTTCCCTGAATCCTTGTACCTTTTATTTGGAAGCCCCATCTCTCTTGTGGGGCTTTCACTACTCACTGTCATGATGTTCTAATAATAATGAGCTAAAGGTTATGGCACCCTTGGGGCTTTTTTTCCCCTCACTTTGGCCACACACATCCACACTCAGTTCACCCTTCACAACTGTAGAAGGCATAACTGTTTGTGCTAAGTAGGGGTCATATGAATTTTATCTGGAACAGAGGCAGAACAACACTGAATTAGTCATTTCCCATCAGTTTTTGCAGGAAGAGAATGGCAATGGATCTCTTGAGTCAGTTTTTCCTCACAAATTGGAAACAACACTGAAATGTCTGTGCCATTAGAAGTGCTTTGGGGGAGCATTCCTTTTCGACATTGTGAGCTTATAGTAGCAAAGAAAAATCAGGTTTTTTGGAACAAACCTGGCTAAATAGCAGAACACTAAAGGCCTCAAAACTGACAAGCGCAGGCGGCATCAGGATCACTGACTTCACTTTCTGTGCTGACATTGGAGCTCTGAAGTAAAATATGCTGAGGCTTGGCAAAAGCATTATGAACTTTCTTCACCCTCTCTAGATCTGGAAGGTGCTGTGCCTTTGACCATGAGCTCAAGTTCTTAATTCTTGCAGTACTCCCCAGAAGGCATGTGATGTGTGGGCCTTGAAGGATATTTTTGAAGCTGGAGAGTTTCAGCTTGCAGTCCTATTGCAGCTTTTTAGGGAAGCAGATGAAACATTAAGTGCTTCATCCTTTTACTTGAAGCTGTCAGCCCATTCTGCATTTCTTGGTCGTTGTGAGATACAGCAACCACTGTACAGCAGCTTTAAGGTGTTGAGCTTTATGCCAAGATCTTTGTGTTCCCTCAACTCAATTGCTTTTCTGGACTCTCACCTCTAACTTAAGGTAGCAGGAAAGAATAGTTGCAGTGGACTGTAAAAAGAGATGCCTGATTCTGGAACCTCTCCTCTCACATGTGGCAGCTTTAAAGAGAAGATGGTAAGACTGTAGTATTAGTCATGATGAGAAAAAACCCCTCAGATGTAAGGGAAAACAGAGGTATTATTAGAAACAAAATCTAGGACATTGGTATTCAGTTTCTAGTTCCTGCAATTTATAACCATATCATCAGTTCTGTGTTTCTTTTGGTAAAATGGTGTATTCTCAGTAGCTGTGGTGTGCCTTGAGAGTGTAGTAAATCTGTAGTTGGCACAGTCATAGATGCAAGAAGTGAATGACTCAAGGCCAAAACCTTTTCCCCCCTTCCTCTTTGCTGCAGGGAGGAAAAGCCTGAAGTGTCAGGTCTGAAGGTGAGACTAGACTTGTGGACACAGGAGTTCTGTGACAAGCAACAGGACTTTGCAGAAATGAGTCTTTTACAAGTTAATCCACTTTATCAGCAGTTTGCATGCACATAGCTTAATGCTGATTTTCTCTATATCTAGTGAAAACAGCTAGGAGTTACTCTAGTGCTCCTTCAGCTGAAAGCAGCAGCCACACTTGTGCTTGTCTCTATTTGAAGTGAACTGATAACAGTTCCAATGTAGTAATATTTCTGCTCAGTGTTTCCTCACTGAAGTGGCATCATTTAGTGTGTGAAAAAAGAAATGAAGGTGAAAACTAACAGCCTCTCTTGTTTGCCAACACTGTGCCTCTTACACTTTACAGATCACTCATTTATCAGACTGAGAATAAGACGCTTTTTTTTCAGTAATAATTCAAACAACTTTCTAGGAAGACTAAAATATCCAAAATGTGAAAATTTTGTGACTGCACAGATGAATACAAATTTTCCTGTGAAAATCCTTAACAATACATACCTGCCCCCTGAGAAACCAAATGCTTTTGCACTTCAAGCTACAGTGACAAGGACTTTGAAGAGTCATTAACTTCAAGGTTTTTTGCTTCTAACATATGGTCTACTCAGAATGTCAGCTTCTAAATGCAGTAATATTGGTGAAGTTCTTTATAAGCCAAGGTAAATGCAATAAAAAGAGCTGACCATGTGAGTCAGAATGACTGACTGCTACAAGTATATTTTTCTGAGCATTTGATCATATATTTTACTCATGGTCTATGAACATGAATCTTCCTAATTGGTCCTGTTTCCTTGTGAGATGTAAAGGCAGATTAAAACTTTATGTATCTTCAAGTGCTTGCTTCTCTGGCAAGTATGCCATTAAAAGGATTCAAATGTCTTTGCACGTCTGACTGGGAGATTGGGATAGAGATGTTAATGAGTGGTTGCTCCTGAGGCTTATACAGAGACTAGAGATTTGGTCTGAGCATTGGAATGTTTCTTGTGTTTTATTAAGGGGCAGTTCTGACAGCAAACAGCTTGTACAATTCACAGAAAAACAAGTTCTTAAAAATTGTGGAATTACCTTTGGGAGGAACATGCTGGTACAAAACCCCAGTGCAGACGTGCTTCACAAGGAGATATTTATTGAGTACTTGCTGTGTCTCCTAGGGCCCCATTTTTTCTTGTACTGACACTGTGGCCTTGCTGCTAAGTAGAAATTGTGACCAACAGCAAGAGGTGGTATGAAATTAATGGTAGTAACAGATATAACTTGTTGCTTTCATGGAAGTGTACCAAAAATTTCTGTCAAGGGCATTTAATTTTAGTTGTACTGGTCTTGAGTGGCTGTACTAAAATTACCACTTTGCTCAGAGCTCCTTCAATCTCTTGGTATGTTTAGAAGTGAGTACAGAACAAACTTTTTTTCTAAAAAAAACCATGCGGCTTTAGCTGGATACAAGAAAACTGTTTCTAATGTATTAGATGGTTAATGGGCTGTGTCAGGCTTGTGGGAAGTAATGCACAGAACCAAGCTCATATATCAGTTGAACTTGGACTCCAATAAAGATACTGTTGAGTAGATTTCTGTGGTATGATTGAAATGTTTACAAACAAAATTCCTTATATGCTTTTTGACATGTTTATATGGTTCAGAGATTTTACTTAAGTCTGTTTACAAAAGCTGTTTGGCTGTGTCTTGGTGTTTTGTTGTTTCATTGATTTTGAGCTTCTTGATCTGTTGAGAAGTTACTGGAAGGTGTTCAGGCTGATATTTTTTTGAAAAAAATCTACTATAATTCCTTTCTTGTGGGAAGATAGGGGGAAATAAAGAAAAAACCCAATAGCTTGTGAAGTTTTACTTTAATCTTAAATGACTGCTGTCTGACTGGAAAAGCTGCTGGAGCTATGGAGTACCTGCCCAGCCTATGGCTCTGCTGGCAGCTGGACCTTACTAAAAAGTCATTTATCTAATATCATTGGAAAAAAGCCTTGAAGCATGAGATAGCTGGGAGCTCAGGGAGAGGGTGAATTTGTGTTGCCAAGTGCCATTCTGAGGAAAACGAAGCAGAGAAATATGTTTGGAGAACTTCCATTGGGAAAGATTCAGTCCCTTTTTGGTTTTTCCCCAATGTGACCTGTGAGGTTGTTTTTAAAAAAAATAAATGGCATTTGAACAAAACACTTTGGTCTTACAAAGCATTATGTCCTACTTCAATTTTAAGTGTTTTAAGACAGTTGTAAGGGCAACTAAATGAAAGTGTAGAGCCTATACAGATAATATTATTGGGGGAAAAAAGGCTTTAATTTCTGTGCTCTCTACCTGATGTAAATTAGCATTTTCTGTGCCATAACCCACAGTTTCTCTGTGTAAACTTGCATAAGTGTTGTGAAGGTTCCAGATGTGTGCAGCAAAGCTTGCTATGATAACTTTGCACATCATTATTGATTCCACTGTAAGAAGGTAGGTTAGTGCCTACTCTCCACCACCATTATACCACTCACTGGCAAACATAATCTATGGGCATTAATGTAGATATGTGCTTTTCTGAGTACTTTTCGTAATCAGAGATGAAATCTAGCATCTCACCCCTGATCTGATTCTGAATGCTCATTTTCTTTAATAAACTAAATTATTCCCATCTAATGCAGCTCTTTTCTAAACACTTCTACTCAGTGGGAAGGAACTGGACAATCAAACATCAGAGTAGCTGAATTACTGTTTTCCAGTTAGTTAACACGATGTCATCTATGCTTCCTTCTGCTTGACACAGGTACAGCATCATTGGATGGCAGGAGTTTGGGGCTGGGGGGAGGTAGAATAAAAAGCTCTATTTGCCTTGGTCTCCATCCTGACAAGGATAGGAAATGACATTGTCCTGGTTTCAGCTGGGATAGAGTTAATTTTTTCTCAGATGGATTTATTGCCCTTGTTTATTTCTTTGTAGAGCATCAGAGGTGTGAACAACATCACTCAATAGGTGGGGAAGGGCTAAGAAAACATGTCCTCACTACAGACCCTATAATTTAGAAGCAAATTGTGCACTCACAGGACAGTGCACTTCATTAAGTTGTCTTATTGGTCTAATAAGTGCTTGTCTAATAAATGAGCTTGCTTTGTATGGTAAAGTTCTGTTCTTTGAATACTGACCTCATTCTTTTGTCAAGTACAGCATGCAGGGTTTATCTTTTGTGCTCATACAATACTGAGTGACAGCTCTCCTTTCTGAGCATGCATCTCTATTGCTTTTGCCAGAGAAAAATGGTAAAGAAAATTACAATCTCTATCATAAAGGTGCACTGGCTCATTTGGAAATAATTTTGAGAAGTACCGATCTCATATTTGTGGGATTAATTAAATATTATCTCCAAGTAAGTAAATGTGCCTGTTACACAGGATCCAGTTGCAGATCAAGGTCTGCAACCATGATTTTTCTAAACCCTGCAGAAGTTGTACTGAAGCTAAGCCTGACAGTTGTTGAATTACATTTGGTGTGTTAGTATTGCTACAGAAAAGCATGTTATAACATCTCTAGGGATGGGAAAAATTTTATGCATTGTTTCTACAGCTCTCTAAACTGCTTCCATTGATTTTAGAATAACCAAAAAGGGGAACACTAAAGGAAACAAAGCTGTCTGCCTAGCAAGCCAAGGAATGTATCCATGATCATGTTCTGTCCACATTCCTGGGCTTACTGGCTGTCCAGTAAAGGTCTAGCAAAGTTCTCTGTTATTGCTTGAAGACACAGGAAACTTTCTGAAGAGTGTGTAGCACGGTGCAGGCACCACAACAGGGTTGTTCATGAACCTGTGAAGTATGGAGACCACAAACAATGAATCTTTGCTCTGTGCCATAGAATGAATGCAGACGGATGAGAGACTGCTCTGGATTGGTCACTCCCATGTTTGGCAGGAGCACTTTTGTGAAGAACTTAGCTTATATCTTACTGAGAAACACTAGGAATGGGTAGTAACATCAGGCAGAATCCCTTGCTTGTGGGAGACCCTGATGAGATGGCTTAAGTGTAAAATCCCTCTTCTGGATAGGATTTTTTACAGCTACTGTGGAGGGTAAATAGCACAGTGGCTTTGTGCTGCTCACTGGGATTTCAAGTGGATAACTTGTGTAACTTTCTTGCTCTATCTTTGTGTTCAGGCCATCTGTGCAATAGCAATCTGCCTGCTTGGATTCTCACAAGACAAGGACCCAAAATTCAGACTGCAGCTGGGAAACTGTTTTTCTCACTGCTTGTCACCTATTGTAAGATAATGTTGTGTTACAGGACTTCAAATTTATTTCAGGGAACTGTTCTGAGAGGATTAACAGAAGGTGTCTAAAAGGGATTTGGAGCTTATAAGAAAGTGGCAGTTAGGTTTTGGTGAGCCATTTGAGATTTTTAAGCATTTTCTGTGTAATGAATCCGAAATCTTCTGAATGGTCACTTATCTAATATTTTCATAAGGAAGAAAAAGTGCTGGGTAGTGTTAAGCATTTAACAAGGGTGGGAAGCCTCAGTAGCCAGCAGAAGCCTGGTAACTTGAGCACAAGCCTATTAACCACAGCTGTTTGAACTACAGACTGATGTGAGTTAATTAGAGCTCAGGCAGAAGATGTGTGCTGTGAGACAAGGCTGGAGCATGTGGCTTCTTAATGAAGCTGTGGTATCCATCATGGACAAAGTGCTCAACAGTAATTTACTGGTTCAGGGACTCTGTAAATTGCTGCTCATCTACTCCTTTCCTGCTGCAACAGCTAATTTTGCTCAGGTGTCTCAGGTTAATTTTGCTCAGGCTTCTCAGGGCAGCAGCATTTCAGATACCTGTATAAATTGATCAGAATGTACAGGGCAGCAAGGCAGGGCTCACAGAAATAAAGGACATCAAATGAGAGGCTTTGGGTGATTAGAAACCTGTGCTTAGCAGTGCCTCTGCATCATTCTGAAAGCTGGTGTATTTGACCTACTTGAACACCCTTTGGGGGGAAGGACCAGCCCAGTGCCAGCACTGCTCTGCTGCACTCTGCAGCTGGAGGAGTTTCATGAGGAAAAGCTGAACCAGAGCACAGGTGAGCAGGTCCCAGCTGAAGCTTTGAGCCATGTAATTCTTGCTGCATACCACGACTTTACCTGCATCTGTAGAAGCTGATGCAGTGAAGGCCAGCTCAGATGGTGTTGGCACATGGTCTTCCGAGGCTTTTCTTTCAGATACTGCAAAAATCTGGTTCATGGTGGGTGCTTCATGTTTTGGGATAGTCTAAAGAGATGGTGGAGCCTCAGTGACCGCTAAAGCAAAGAGGTTTTGGTACTTGATCTACAGATTCTTGAGACATGATGGGGGGATGTTGTACCAAAAACTTGGTCATTCAGATAAAGCACTTTCTTTCAGACAGTTCTTGAAGAATAATAGTTTTAACTGCTACCGAGTAGTCAGCATTTGTATTTCCCGCTACTGCCAGTGGCTAAATCAGAGAAACTTCATTTCAGAAGCCTAGGCTCACTAGACATATAACAGTTTTTGTCTACTTTACTTCACTGAATTTTTTCCATTGAAGTGTGTGAATCTCCACATACCAGAAGTAATTCCATCAATAGAGAGTCTGACCTTTCCACTGCAAGTGAAGCACCTGAAATCCAGCTAAATAATGTCCTTAAGGGACAGTAGATTAAATTTAAATTGTCTAAGATTTTTTTGGTGTCTGCTCAACAGGTTAGGCAGCTGGTATGGATTAAAATGGAAACTGGACATTAGAGATAAAAGGATTCAAAATTTAAGTCAGATACTCCTCTTTGCTCCTTTGAAATTTGCTGATCTAAAGACAACTGCAGTTCCTGCTCTAAGGGAGGTTTTCCTTGTGCTGTTCCTAGAACTGGTGCTTCCTTCCTGTCTGAAGGGTTTTTGGTGTCACTGCATATCCAGCATAAGATGTGAAAGATGCTTTACAAACTAAAGTGTCCCCAAACAGGGACACCTTTGAAAGCACTGGAGAATGTTTCTGCCTGTGTTTGGCCTTCAGTTTCTACCAGTGCAGAATTAAGTCTGGAAGTTGTTTTTGGGGAGAGAGTGATCCAAGAGGAAGGTGAAAGATCATCCCCTTGCTTTATTTACAACAGATGTAATTGCGACATGCCATTCAACAGTGGAAAGTGTTTCTTTAATGAAGGTAATGAAATACCCCATAGAGAACAGAGTAGGCATCTGCTTGAGTGGGTTGGCTCAGCTTTCCGCTTCTGAGCGGCAGAACACCTCAGCAGTTGTTCTGAAGTTATGCAAGAAATAATTGGCATCGATCTTCTCCCCAAAGCCAAACTGGAAACTTGATGCACCAGTTCTCTGTAGATTTCATACTAGATTGAGTCAAATATTTAGCCTGGGCTGTGTCAGCAAGTACCTTCCCAGCTGGAAGTGTGTAGCTGTGCCTGTCTGAGAAATTTTCTCCAGGGATCCCAGTGACTCTGCCCCTGCTGAAAGTTTAGACTGTTGAACCCTGTGGTGCATCTCGTGGGATCAGGGTTGGGAGCTGAGCTTTTCTTCACTGGTCAGAGCAATTGAGGCTGAGCAGCACCTTGCATCTGTGAGATGCTGGAGCATTTACCTTTTCAGATTGATTCTGATGGGAATGGTGTATGAGGAAAAGCACTAAACTCTATATGTCCCATGTTTTATTCATTCATGATAAACATGTTTTTGGTCTCTTCAGAAAAACCAATTACATTTAAGCTTACCTGTTCTCATAGAAAAGCTCAGTAGGACTTGGAAATATACTAATTTATAACAAACTTAATGCTGTTATGTAAAATTTAGCAGTCTGGTGCCAGCACTGAAAATTTCTGGAATGTAATTATTCCCTCAATTCTACTTGGTGGTTTAAGGAAAAGTTATAGAAACAAGATTATACTCTCTAAACATTCAGAAGGTGGCTATAACTGTTCATTTAGGATCTGTTACACTTCTGTAGGGCCTATTTCTTTTACGCTTGTTGCAATTTGGAAAGATTTTTTTGGGGAAAAGGGAAAATATTTGTTTTAAACCACCTCTGCTTCCAGCATTTAAACTACCTAATGCTCACAGAAACATGCTTTTAAATGTCACTGGAAGTTATTGCACTGTTTCTAGCTATTATATCTGTGCTGGTGAAGGCAAAGGTATCAAGCAGGATAAAAAGTGGAATTGCACAAGCTGTTTATTTTCCCAACTAAAAGAAAAAAATAAGATCCGCAATGAAAAAAACCTGCTCTTAAACACTAAGCCTGTTGTCATACAAGGGCTTATTTTAGACTAGTAGTGATTCTTTGAAGCTTTGGGAGTAAAGCAAGGAGTCTGAGGCTTAGGCAAGATGAAGCCCACATAAACCTGTTCAGCTGAAGTTCAGACAGTGTCTCTACAAGAACCAACAACTGGAAAGCAGTTTGATTCTAATGCTTGTTAAATTGAGAGTTAACTGGCATGTTTTTAAACAGAACTCAACCTATGCTGTATTCTTTAAATGTGTTCACGGGTGAGTAACTGAACATGTTTGGGTGGAAATTGGATCTGTGTAAGTATCTGATTAATTGATCTGTAGGTATTAGGAGTAGTTAAGTGTTCAGGTGCAGAGAGCACAGAGTCCATTTCTACAGGAGGAAATGTGGTGTTTTCAGTACTGAGAAAGGTGATGCTTTTTCTGGTTCTGCTTGCAGTTAACTTTAATCACACCTTTATGTTGAGTGGTAATGAGGAACACGGTCAGAAAATCTTTCGAAGAGGAAAGCTGTCTTTGCTCTGCACCACTGTTACTCACTAAAACTACAGGAATCGTTGAAGAGACTGGATGAGGGCAGTATTTTCTTGCTGGAGAAACAGAAGAGGTGTTAGGATAAGGTGGGTTTGGATGTTTAGATGAAGCAAAGAAGAGAAAAGATATTCCCTACAGCTAAGAGGGAGAGACTGTGGAAAATGTCTGCATATTGACAATAAAATCAAGACTGGCCCAGAGCTCAGGAAAGTCAATAGGAGCTCTATAGAAAATCAAGAAAGTGTATGTCCATGCCTTTTTTTTTTTTAATGGTTGTTTGAAGTGTGACAGGGACACAATGGGGCATGCATGGAATTGAATCTCAAAGTGTAACTTCGTGTTAGACATGTGTGGCTGAGCTATTTCTCATGTACAGTTGTGGAAGTGAGCTGTGTCTGGGTGTTCCTCAGGTATACAGAAAGCAGCCACCAGCTGGGAAGCAGAGCTCATGCCTGTACGAGAAGAATCAAGAAGTTGCAGGGATTTGTAAGGCACTCTGACACTCTTTCTGTACTTGGATTTGAAGACATTTTCAGAGCATTGTCATGGTAAATAGAAACAAACAGTACAGATCTGAAAGGTCTCGCATTGTAAAATGCAAAGTGCACAAACAAATTGTCACTAATTTTGCTTCTCTTGTTGTTCTGACACGTTGAAAAGCTCTTCTAAACAATTCTAAATGTTCATGTTCCCTTCTCCCATAAAATTGACTTTTATGATCTTGTAACTCTTGATCCTAGAGCTTTTCAAAATACGCAACTTTGGCAGTATCAGACCCAATAAAAGCTGTTGGAATCCTGACTATCACTAGCACAGCTGTTGACACGAGTGTTAACTAAAGAACAGCAACAAAAGCTTGTCTGAAAACCTTTTCTCCAATGTCTTAATTCACTCCAAGAATAAGACTATACTGTCAGCTGCAGTTTACCTTTCTTATATGCCAAAAAGGGTTGGAATTTGCAACAAGAAACTCATGGGGAAAGGAAGACTTAATTCTCCATCTGTGCAGACGTAATCCCAGAACTCCTGCCCTGGGGTGGTGATGCTGGTGGGTGGGTGAGAGGACTGCTGAGTTTGTGGCAATGAGCAAGGTCTTTAAATAACTGTCTCCCCATAGGTTAGAGAAGAACTTGGAACACCCACCTGCTGGCCTTGTTCCCTGTGACAGCACCCTGCACCAGAAACAGCAGAGAACCAAGGCAGGGCTGGTTTGGGCTGGGGCTGAGCACACCAGCAGGCCCAAGGATGAGGCAGCAGTGACAGCATGTGGTGGTGACCAACAACCCAGGGTGGTCAGGCTCTACTGGCAGCAGCTGGGGTGGCACCTCTTGTCTACACCGTCATGCTCATCTGAGGTGTGCTGGGTGCACAGATGGAAAGGGAGAATACTTGGGTGGCTTTCTCTGACAGCAGGTTCAGAAATCTTTCTGCAGCTGAGAGTACGGCTGGCAATTCCTTAGCCTAGCTGCTGATTTCAGTGGATTTTCCTCCTTCAGAGGATTCCTCTGGTCTTTGGTGGTGTTTTTCTCCTTCCAGGTGTCTGACTTTAAGCAATGGAAATTACAAAGTAAAGTTTTGCAAGTGCAAAATACTGTACAGGGCATAATGTGCCTTACCATGAGATAGGAGAGTTGGCTTGCTCTTAGGGTGAGAAGAGACACTTCATTCATTAGCAACAATGGCTGCTTAAACTGGTTGGTAAATGCACAGAATTTTGGAGTGCTGCCTGCACAGAACCACCTTCTTTTCCTTTAAGTCACTTCTCAGTATGGGAGAGAATATGATAATTTGAAAATTAATATGCTTTTGACTAAACAAATCTACCATCCTTGCTCTTTTACCTTCAAACACCTTTGTGTGGTAGCACATTGAAAGATCATTTCTGGCAATTATAGTTACACAGAATAAATCTGCTGAGATTAAGGTCTAAGAGAATAAGAAACAATGATGAGGGGTATGCATGATGCTCCTGCTGCCTGTCTGCTGAATTGGAAACATTCCAATGAGTATCACTATTGATTCTTGGCTCCCAAACTGGAGGAAAATTTTCAAAGATTGTGGTTTTGCAAAGTACCTGTTTGAAGAGATGGTTTCAAGATAAGAAAAATAAATCATTTTAATGAATATTTGAACAGGAGGCATTTATTGCAATTGCTGTGAAAAGGAAGCAAGAAAAATGCTGAACTTTCCAGCAGAGTTCTCAATTCTCCAGTTTATGCCTTTTGGCATCCATTATTCATGGGCTGTCCTATATTCACCCTTCCTGCAAACTGTATTCACTCTTTCCTCTTTCCCTATGCTGCATTCCAAATTTGGCTCTTTTTTTCCCCCCCGAGGTACTGTCATAGCATATATGGTACATAAGGCTAGAAAAGCTTTAGAAATATAATTGACCTCTATGAATTATTTTCAGAAAGGCCCAAAACTCACAAACTCCAAGCAAAGAGCAATGGGGAAGGATATAGGTGTGTTGCAGAGTGATTGAGGAAACCCTGACTAGTATTAATTTATTAGAATCTACCTTCACTGATGAGATGCTGTCTGGGCTGCTGAGATCTGTTCCCTCCTACAAGTACTCTGAGCTTGGGGAAGCCACAACAGTGTCACTCAGTGAGGAGAGGTGTCCCTCAGGGGTCTGCAGTGTGACTGAGACCTTTAATGCCTTTGTCAATGACATGATGGGACTGAATGCACCTGCAGTAAATTTGGACAAGCTCCAGCAGTGGGCCTTGGGCTCCTCAGGAGATTCAACAAGGCCAAGGCCAGTGTCCTACACCTGTGTCAGGGCTATCCTTAGGATGAGCAGATGGAGAGCAGCCCTGCCCAGAGGGGCTTGGTGGTGCTGGTGGAGGAGAGGCTGGACAAGAGCAGTGTGCACTCACAGACCAGAAAGTACACTGTGTCCTGGGCTGCACATAAAGAGAAGTGGCCAGCAGGGTGAGGGAGGGTATTCTGCTGCTCTTCTCCGCTCTGGTGGGACCCTGGAGTGCTGCATCCAGCTCCTGGATCCTCAGCATAGGAAAGATATGGATCTGTTAGAGTGGGTCTGGAGGAGAACCATGAAAATGGTCAAAGGCATGGATTGCCTTTCCTATGAAGATAAGCTGTGAGAGTTGGGGCTGTTGAGTCTGAAGAAGAGAAGCCTCTGGGAAGAACTTGGGTGGCCTTTCAGTTCCTAAATGTGCTTCTGAGAAAGATGGGTGATGCACCATGCTCACAAGAGAGATGCAGGCACCACAGCAGAGTCAAAGCAGGAAAAGAGGAAGTTTAATTTTCACTTTGAGTTTATATAGATTTCCAGGAATGAGACCACATTGGAAGACTGAGGTTCAACCTCTTCAATTCCATTGGTCTGAGAAAGTGTCCATCAATAGTCCCTCCTAAAGAGAAGAATGTAAACAATATAGACAGTTATGAAAACATTGCTTTGTTCACGTGAAAATCTGTGAGAAACTGACTCCAAAATATGTGAACTACAGAAGGCTTAGAAAAAATTCCAAGAGAACAGGGCGACAAATGGGGACAGGTTTTTTAGCTGTACCTTTGCAATAAGGCAAGGGGTAATGGCTTTGAACTAAAATAGGCTAGATACAAGAAATATATACATATATTTTTTTTTACATGGGAAGTGGTGAAACACTGGAACAAGTTGCTCAAAGCAGTGATAGATGCCCCTGGAAACATTCAAGGTCAGGCTGGATGGGGCTTTGAATAATCTGATCTAGTTCAAAATGTCCCTGCTTGTTCAAGGGAGTTGGACTAGATGATCTTTAAAGGCCTCTTCCAACCCAAACTCTTTAATGATTCTATTTTACTTAAAGTGAACTGAAGAAGAAACTGTCATTGAAACAATGGGTGTATGGTCTCTCTAGCATAAGTGCATTTACTGGCTTCCCAGAGCACTTACAAAGGATATGTCATGTTTATTTAAGAATGAGATGACCATTTCTGGAAACAGCTTTATGGACTGGATGCTAGGAATCCAAGCCCTTGGCTTATAATGCTTGACTGGCCCTGCCTCGTTGCTGTGAATGCACTCTTAAAACAGGAGAAGGTGCTGAGCTCAGCTGCTCTCAGCTCAGTGCTGTCTTCAGATGGAAGCACTGATGTGTGCATGCACCAGGGTGCTGACAGAGAGGCAGAGATCCTTGGAATCTGGTGGATGCTTGCTGTCATAAGTACTTCTCTTGCTGCCTCTAAGACCTCTAAGTATTGTTGATATTTGACATAATATTTTTCTGAATGTTAAACCTCACCTTAAATATCTCATGGCAGCTTGTGTCTACAGCGAACACCTCTGTGCTATAAGTCATTTTAATGTCTATCACTAAGGCTTTTTGAGGTATTTATCCTATTACTCTGGATATTTTTTATTTTAGAGTTGTTCTCTGGAACAGTTAGCACACTCTGATTTGATAAAATGTAATACTTGCTCTCTTTTGACTGATTGTTGTTGTCACTCACTACATGTTTGCAGTTTCTTCAAAGGCACAGCCCTCTGAAATCTGCCAGGCAGTGCCTAGAGCTTCTGGCTGCCAGCTTTCATCAGCAGTGAGTAGAGAGAAAGCTGCCCTTTCCCAAATCACTTTACTTGCACTCATATTGCTTATATAATTTGTTTCTCTTAAGTGTTCATCTTTTTCTCTGGTGATCAGAGAGCCAGAAGCCTGTGCTGCTCTCTTCAGTTTCTGTTCTGTGAACTGCTGAGCATTCTGGGTCTTCTGGGTCTGAACACACAACAAACACCAAAGATTTCCTTTTGCTTCCTTGCCTTTCTCTTTCACATAGCTATGCTTACAGGGTTAGAAAATCCCTTTAGTCTAAAGAGAAAGGAGATTTAAATATATTCTCCCTAATACAAATACAGTGATGTTTATGGATGTCTTCAGTTCAGTGGTCTTCACAACTTTAATCCAGATTTGTGTGTGCTGAAGTCCAACAGCTGTATTTTTCCCACATAAAACCCCATAAGCTACCCCTACTAAACCCCCTCCCTCCACCTCCCTTGCCTCCATTACTGCCAAAATATCCCAAACACCTCCCTTTCCACTCTATCCTTCCCCCCCATAGCTTACTAGCACTCTAATTATCATCCTGTAAGAGGAAGATTCCCTCAAAGCCCTTATGTTGTGTGTGCATTCAGGTTATATGAGCACAACAGAACCAGTTCTTTTGAGGGACTGGTGTGGAATACAGGTTAGAAGACAGCAGTGACCAGGCTGAGACAAAAAGTTCAGGATTTGCCCCATTCATAGTTGTCATCCATTTAATTATAAATGAGAAATTATTTTAATTTTACCCCTATAATTCAGATCCTACAACTTTACCCTTGTTAACTTCAAGGATTTGTGTGCTTGGTTAAGAAATGTTCTGCCTCTGGTGAAACCTGCAAGAATTGCATACAGAGAACGATATCCTTATTTTGTGTGTGGCTTTTCCTGTATGTTTTGGGAACTGTGGTGGCATAATTTTTGTGTTAGTGAGAGATGTTACCTTCTCCATCTTTCATATATACATATATTATCCTATTTCTCTTTGTGTGGATCCCAGATCTCATCAATGGGTGTGCCTGCTTGTGATGCCAACAGCACCCTATCAACCCTTCCATTGCTTTTCAAATAAGTAGGTCATAATCTCACAAGGTTTAGCCAAGCGCTGTGGAAAAAAAAATTAAGGCATCTAAAATGAGAGAAAAAGAAACTAAATGTAGTTAGTGAAAATGAATATTTGAACATATATTTGTCTAAAGGATCTAGAAGTATGGGCTTAGATCTGTTTGAAAGTAGTGCACAACCTTCCTGCTCAGCCTGGAGCTGGGGCTGAGATGGGTGCTTGCCCTGTTAGGGGTTAATTCTGTTCAAAATTCCTTATCTTTGTCGTGAGTGCTCCAGGGACACAGCAATATATTTATCTTTCCATCAAACCTTTCTGGAACGTTGCAAACAGCTGTCTCCTTGTCAAGTATCAGAGTCAGAGCTGGAGCAAGAAAATCCATCAGAAACCCAAAGCGCAGTGGATTTCTGTATAAAGCTTGTCAAAATTGCCATGAAAGTGCAAGAAGGTCATTTAAACTTATATTGCTTTTCTTTTCCATGGTATGCATACTTAGCTACTTTTAATTTACTTTCCCCCCTTCCTTATTTTGCTGTTTTTCACTCCCACACAGGTTTTTATGATTTGATAAAGAACAACCCGTGCTTACTGGAAGTGGAAAAAACAGGCTTCTTTTACTGGAGATAAAGAAGGATCTACCTTTCCCTTCCAAAAAGGGAACAAAAAAAAGTTTTAAAAAGGTTGGGTGGCTATATTGCCACTAAGTACCTATACTGGGGATGCTTTACCAAGATTTTGAAAAGAAAGAAAATGCAGAATTATTGAACTACTGATTACAGCTTTAAACCCACGAGCCCATGGAAAATAGCTATTTATTATCAAAATGTATGTTAATTTTAATGTGTCCTTTTTGGGAGAAGTAGCAATTCTTCATTTTTATATAAGTAAATATATATCTTTATGAAGGAAAATGACCTGGATGATGTGGTACAGCTAGTCTTCTAAAAAACCCATTTTGGTTAGTTTTACCCAGAGGTTTTTGTAGTAATTAAGCTGTCGCTGATTATGCAAAAGATACATTGTGAGAGGTGGTTTGAAAAAAAAACAGTTTGTGTAACAGGCAAAACTGTATATTGATAACAATAGAGAAAAGGTGAGTGGAAAGAGAGAATCAAGACTTGATAGAGGAGCAGGAGGACTTGACCATCCTGGATTCCAGAACATGAATGTGCCAAAATAATTCTGTGTGAGTAAAAGCAAAGAAATGGACATGAGGAAGTATCTTCCCCTAACTGAATGTGCACACTGGTGGGCTTGGAACGAAATATTGTCATTCAGAAAGAGATAGTGAATGATGTTTTCAGTAAGGACAAGAACTTGAAGGCCAAATGAAATAATGTAGAATGTCTGAACAAAAATAACTTTGGAGGCAGTGTCAGCAACATAATTATGTGCTATGTCGAATGTTCTTTGAAGGCTGAAAATACAGATGGCTTGAAAAGGCCATGGAAGTAAAATCCATCAGAGTTCCTAAAGGGAGGATGGCAATGCAAACTCAGGCAGATTTTTCTTCAGAGTAGCTGTTATGGAGCTATATTTTGGTTTTGTGCTGAGAACAGTGTTGATAATAAAGAGGGTTTTGTTACTGCTGAGCAGTGCTTACACAGAGTCGGGGCCCTTCCTGTTCCCCACTCCACCAGTGAGCAGCCTGGGGGTGCACAAGGAGCTGGGAGGGGACAGAGCCTGGACACCTGACCCCACCTTGCTCAGTATACACAGATAGGGAAAATAGAATGGAGGGATGTTGGGAGTGATGCTTGTTTTCCCAAGTAATCAGTTCATGTAATAGAGCCTTGATCTCTTGGAGGTGACTGAACATCTGCTGATGGGAAGCAGCAAATTAATTCCTTGTTTTGCTTTGCTTATGGGCATGGCTTTTTCTTTCCAGGTAGAAGTGTCTTTATCTAAACACATGAATTTTCCTATTTTTATTCTTCTGATTGTCTCCCCATCCCATTGATGGAAGACTGAGTGAGAAGCTGTGTGGTTCTTAGGTGCCAGCTGGAGTTAAACCCTGAGAATTCTGCTCTCACGTATTCCCAAACAAGGTTTGCTGGGAGCATATGTTATACACAACTAAGCATAAAGTTACTTCTCCAAGCATGTGTTGGGAGGTTTAGTACTGAACAAACACAGCCCCTATGGCAGGTACTTTTAAGTTGTGCTCCTATGGCAGGCACTTAAGTACTTTAGTACTTAACAAACACTTGAGTTACAAGTGACTCAACTCCTCAACATAGTTGATTAATTTGGAGCTTTGTTATGACAGCTATGTGTGTGCCTTTTCCATGCCATAAAAACTTAAGTAGGCACTTAAGTACTTAACTAATGCTCTAGTTACAAGTGACTGTTAGAAGCTTAAGAGCCTCTTTTGTCTGCAATAAAAAATAATAATAATAATAAAAAATATATATATATAAATTAGCCAAACTCAACCTCTTTATGCAGGGGGTATCTGGGAAGGGTTGAATACTGTGTGTTTTCAGGAGCTGAAATGTAAAATCTCTTTGGGAAAATCAGTACAACAAAGGAAGGACAAATCCTCAACGTGGCTGACTAACCTGGAGCTTTGCTATGGCAGCTGTGTGTGCACCTTTTCCATGCCATAAAACCAAGTTTGGGAAGGGCTGTTTCCAGTTTCAAATGACACAGGGTTGCAGGCTTTTTCCTTATTTCTGGCAGAGGATAAGAGCTGGAATGTAGAGCTTTCTCCATCAGGCTGGAGAGATTTTAAATTGTTATCATTCATCACAACTTAAGGATCATATGATGTCAGCAGCAGGAGTGGAAATAAGTTTAGAGCCCCAGTTCTTACCTGTGATTAGACACAATACCAGAAAAGAATGGTGGTTTTGGTATTTGAAAGTGTTATGAGGAAAGTCTTTGAGGTTTAACCCAAAAAATGAGGGAGAAAGGTAGCAAAATAGCCATCAAAAGATGCCGTTAGCAGAAGGGAGTGAGTAGGAGATGTTTTGAAGGCATTCCCATAGTAGGAAGAAAATGGCTTTCTAGCCCAATATTCCTTTTCCTTGGAAGTGAACATTTTAACTAAAATCACTGAGATCATGAAAAACATCATGGGTAAAAAGCCTCACAGTTTAAAGGATCAGAGCTGAAGAAGTGAGGAAGCTCACTTCAGGAGGAACTTTCTTCAGTCTCTGACATTTTGATGTAGAAAGTTAATAGATGTCTTTCTGGACAAGAAAGAATAATGTGAAAGTTTCACAAATTCAAAAAAAAAAAAAAAGAAAGATTTGGAGGGAACAGTTTTAGTAAGAGATAAAGTGAAACAACTGAGAGGTTATGTATAAATGATGAATATTCTTTCCAAGAAGTAAAAAAGATTCTACATTACTGTGGTAGCAAAAATGGAAAATGGCTTTCTGAGAGACAGAGATATTGTCAGCAGAAGAATAGGGAAGTGATTTACTGAGTTTTTTTCTTTCATTGAAAAACTTTCTCTTCTGTCAAATCAGTAGAAAATCTTTTACAGTACGGTCAGTTAAAAAAAATTGACCAACATGATAAAATAGAAAGGTTTCTTCCCTGCAAGTGGGTTATTTCTCAAAGCCTTAACTTGCTTCAAATGCAGGACAATGTTTTATTGTCATCTGTACTTCCCCCATCTCAGACTTTGTTCAAGGCTGTCTGAACCTCCTGTGCAGTGTGACATAAGAGTTTTCTAAGAACAAATTCCTGCTTGAATTGTAGCATCCTGTTTAATGGGGAAAATATCCACTCTGATTCTAAATATATTCTTTGATGTAGAGATGATCACAGCTGGGTGAACAGTTGCAATACCTTTTTTGTTGAGGGAAATAAAAATGTACTTTTATTTTTAGTCTGAATCCATTGTCCTGACAGGGAAACAGCCTGAGAACATGGACTGGACATTAAGAGTCCTGGCTCTTTCTAATTGTGCAAGAAAGTTCCCATTTAGAATAATTTCTTCAGCTCCCTATTCCTCATTCTTTCTTTTCATGTCAGGATGATAGTACCTGCGCTCTTCCTGCCTGTTCCTTTGCAAAGCAACATGAAAAATGCTGTTCTTTGTAACAGCTCTCTCCCATTCCCTACTGCTGACTGAGGATGGCTGACTCTTCCTTTTAAAATGAAAATTGAGTGGTGAATGCTGTCCTTGCCTTTCTGCCTGCACCGGGCCTAGGATATGCCCGAAGGGGGGAGTCCAAGCACTGTCCTTGATTGCTGTCCAAATACCAAAATACAGAATTATTTACTCTGTTTAGCACTTGTAGGCTGTGTCAGCATAGAGAGAAAGGTGTTCTTTATGGTCTGGCCTTGGGTCTAAGCAGGTCCTTGTCACATTGCAGCCAGGTTGAGTGGCTTGTGCTGCCTCACTGCTGCAAAGCACAGAAAGAACTCGTGCTGGCTTTCTGCCTTCAGAGGCAGGGGAATTATTTAATTAGCCAGACAGGGTGTAGATAATGGACTTAAGAATTTGTTGGTGTTGGGCATGTGGTAAATCAGGAATCTGGTCATAACAGCTATTCAGAATTTGCATAACAAAAAATAGAATTTTTTTCATGGAAAAAAGTTTCTTTTGAGATACCTGAAGACCAAAAAGTTTTAATAATACAAGGTTTATCATACGGCCACTGCATTATAAAAGATACTGTGCTTTTCAACATCACAACCGTTCTATGATGTGAGAAGTAGAAATCTCTGCTGAAAAACCTTATGGCACAACTCTAATTAAATATTTCAAATAATTTTTGGAGGATTTTCAGAATCTTCTGCTGCACAATGGTTTAACCTATATGTTCTGAGATAGAGAGGAAAGGAGATCTTTCCTAAAATGAAACTTTTCTACAGGAAACTTTATCTAACTCATCTCAATGTTTGACTAGGGCAGAAGCCATGATTCCTCATCTGAACCTGCTCCTTCAAGTGGTTTAAGTTCTAATTAATATCTTGCATTGTAATAGTTATAAATTGCAGAGCTGTCAAATAATATCCAGTCTAATTTTGTTTGGAATTTTTTTTTAGAAGCTGTTTGACCCTGAAAACCCTTCTGTTGTCTCTTATGTTTTCCCTTGCTTCAGGGAGAAAGGGTTTTGAAAAGTCAATGACCCATTGTGCTAACAGGTCGCTGACTTGCATTAAAATAAGAATGAAATTTTGTCTTCATTTAAAAATCCTAAGAATCTTGCTGAGGTTTTGATTATACTCAGCAACATCATCAACGTTTGTGAAATTTGTTGTAGAGAGTAATAACAGAGAGAGGAGTTTCTTTTCCTAAAATATCTGCCCTGTCTTAGAAAACCACCCTGCATTCTTATACAGGCAGTAATGCTGCCAGCTAGAAGCCCTAAAAGTAATTTATTCTGCTTCTCCTTGCCAAAAGACTATCCTGTGACAGTGTAAGGTTACAGCTCATCTAGCTGAATATATACCTGGAACTCTGAGAAGCTGATTATGACCAAAATTTTGTCCTGATCATGAAATGACTTTTGACAATTAAAATATGAAGTACAGTAAAAAAATTAAAACCCAAACTAACAAATTGATCAGGTCTCAGAGTTCAAGATTATATTTTGTCAGGCTTAAGCTGGAATGTTCAGTAGCTATAAAATGTAGCAGTACTTTTGCTAATGGCAATACTCTTGTTTTGAGTTTTAAATATTTTTCTTGTTGCTGTTTAGGCTTTTCCCTGTAATTAGAAAAGCTTAAATCTTCCTCTGTGTTTTAGAGTTGATATTTATTCTGCTCCAGCAATAACTTCTAATTTCTACATTTGAGTACTGTAGAATTAAATTTTCTAATTTCATACAGTTTGGGATTCTAGAGAAGCATTAGGATAAGATTTTAATAGAAAAACCTGAAGTCTGGTGACTGTGTTTTTTCCTGGGCAGCTAATACTGCAATAAACTCTCTCAAATTTGCTTTCTTTGAATTTTTGCTCTTGCTTGGACTGAACACACCCAGCATCTGCTGTGACTGCAGACCCAGGCTAAAGCCTTTTGGCTGTTTGCAGTGTGGTTACAGTGTGGCTGTCATTAGCTGTGTATAAAGAATGAGAGAGAGCTGTAGGCAAGGTCTTGGTGAAAGGGTTGACATTTGACACTGAGAGGTGCTGTGGTAGATTTCTAGGTGACAGCTGAATGTAAATTATTTTACTGTTGGGTGTTTTTTCTTGCATTGGAAGTGGTGCAGGAATTATGAGAGGACCAGCAGGTGCCTGTCAGAGCTATAATCACAGAATGGTTTGGGTCAGAAAGAACCTTAAAGATTCCCTAGTTCCTACCCCCCTGCCATGGGCAGGGACACCTTCCACTAGCCCAGGTTGCTGGAAGCCCTGTCCAGCTTGTACTTCCAGGGATGGGATATCCACAGCTTCTCTGGACAACCTGTGCCAGTGTCTCCTCCTGTTGTGCCAGCACAAGGGACAGATGTTGGTGTGTGGGAAGGGGAATCCCAGCTCTGCAGCTGGAGGTGTTGTTTCAGAGCTGGCCTGGTGGAGTGAGGAGTGCTGGGCAGAGAGGGTTCACTGACAGTTGCAAAAGCTCGTCTCCCAACAATATTAATAGAGGTGCTGACATCTCTGCTCAGTCTCCTGATTTTTTTGAGCATTGCCTGTTGTCCTTTCCTGGGGCTCCGCAGACATCTGGTTTCCAGCAAGCTGGAAGTTTAACTGGAAATGACTTCCTATAAGTTGGTACCAGAAAAGTCAAGAAAACATTATCATATTTGATTTCTCTTATTTCATAAAATTAAGTTATCTTTAGAAGAACTTTTTTTTTTAATTATAAAATTGAAATGTTTTGTTCTCAATGGACACAGCTGGGTAAAAGTTGGCCCGTGCTTGGGGAAAGTAAAAGCTTACAAATCAGTAGTAAATAGTCAGAAAAATGGAAACAACCTCTTATCAGGTTTTCTGCTTTGCTGAACCTCATAAATAACCTCATATTGTGAAGTATTATTTTCCCCCTTCTTTTCATTTTACCTTTGAACTAAAGAACGTATCTGTATTATGCACCCAATTACACCACTGCTGACTTACATGGCATTTTTCTGGGTAAACAAAGCTAATGAATGCATGGTATATACTTAAAAGCTATTTTCAGTAGTGGGACATTCTCTCCCCCTCCTCCACACCCCACTGCATCAATGGGCATGGTTACACTGCTGTAATTACACTTTTTCTTACATTTATTTATTTTTTAAGAAAAGACAAGCAGAGAGGGCCCTCCTGCTCGGTTGCCTAGGTTATTCCATAGGCTGCCACGCAGCCTGTGTGGTATCTGCAATTATGCAGTAAAGCCAAACCATCAGGTAAAGAACCCCCCAGTGGCCTCAGGCTCAGGAATGTCCCTAACCACACTGTGGGCTGAATTTTGCCCTCTACCACTGCTTATTGCTGGGAGTGAAGCAACAGTCACTTATTTCTGAAACTAAACAGCAAAGAACAAAGTGGTAATTACCAAGCCCAGGTGATGCTAAAAAAATATGTGAATGCTGCCCAAACTGACCTTGGAACACAGAGAAGCTGTGGCCTCTTGCCCCGAAACTGTTTCACTTGTGTGTGATGAAGATGCACTATTCTGTGTTTGTGTTTTGAAATTGATTTATCATTTCCTTCTGCCTTTCTAGTAAATTACTCTGGCAGCCCACAGTGCCTGCCAAAATTTCCAGGAGAGGTTGTGAGGGAAACTGCTGGAGGTGGATGAGGCCAAGTCTATGGTGGGGAAGGACTGCAAAGGAAAACCTGGTCTGTTTGGAATCCTGCTCTTGGAGCCATGGAAGTGCTCTGCATCCCTGGATCTGCCCTCTGAGGTGGCCTCAGCCATTAGGGAGGGAATCCTGCCCTGTCTCTAGCTGTGCTGGGTGAGGCTGTAGAAATGTCTGTTGAGGGTCTGTTCCCAGAGAGCAAGAGGGATGAGCTGCAGGAGGGGAGTGTTGGCTTTCTGTCTAGGGGGAGGAAGTCCAGGGAGGAAGACCAAGTGAGCATCAGTCTGTAACCACAGGAACAATTACCTGCACCTTCCTAGCCCCTGTTTTCATTATTCTTTCAAGCCATCTGTGCTGGATATTTTACTTGCTCTCTACTGATAATTTATTTTAACATTCAGCACTGCTTGTTTTTAGTAGCCCTTACCACCAGCACACTTTTCCATCTGCCACCAGATGTCTGCTCTTTTTCATGCTGCTTTAAAGGTGAGACCCAGGGATGCTGCACTTTGACCAGTGAGAAGGATTGTGACCTCTTGGATCATCACAGTTCTTCTGGGAGGAGTTGACTGTTTTCATCCAGCTCCCTTTCAGGTTGTGTTGTATTGCCATGGGGAAGAGGGTGGAAATCATTAAAAGTGATGAGGAATAACTTTGGCTATGCTGTAGTTCTAATGTATCAAAGCCATCTTCAACACCCCAGAGGCAGATGGGAAAAGATGTTTAGATGCTAACAAGCTGGTAAATCAACAAGAATAAGTGCTAATTAAGTTGTAACAATTATGCTAATGTATGCTACAATCTAAATGGAACTGAGAAGTTGCCTTCTCTCAGCTTAGAAAGAGCTAGAACATTGTCCTGTTAGACTGGGTACTAGGGGACATGGACAAAGCTCAGACTTACCAGTATTTGCCATTTTGGCTAACCTTGCAAAATGGCTATAAGATGATAAAAAGTATCAAAGGATACTCTTCACCCTCTACAACCAGGCTTGCTGTCTAATCTAATTATTCAGGTATTGGTCTAATAATTTATGTCCCACGGGAACAATAGTGAGTAGTATAAATCTGTTTTGTTGCTGTATTGCAGTAAATCCTGGGATTTCTTTGCAGAGATATATAAACTGTTTCCCTTTTCATAAAATCAAATGAAAACAAAGAATCCAAGAATAAAACCAGTAAAAAGCCCCCCACTAAAACTACCCAAATGCACAGAACACCACCACAAAACTCCAAAAAACCCCAACCCCCCCAAAAAACCCCAAAACAAAACAACAACAAAAAAAACCAAACAAGAAGAAAACAACCCCAACTGCCCAAACCTACTTGCACTACAGCTCTGAAGGTAGACTGTCTGTGGGTAACTTAGACCTTACCTTTCAAATGTATGCAGTAAATGGATCTTTATCAATCAGAAACAATCCATATCAAACTGACTTTCTTAAGATAGGGAGAGCAGGTGAGCTTTGGCCTGAGGACATGGTACCTTTCTTGGACCTCAGCTGCCAGCACTGAGCTGCTCTGCAGGGCTTGAGGTGGAGCTGGGAGGTGCAAACAGCAATTAAACCCACGTCTCCTGGAGTGATTTGATTGTTTTCCTTCCATAGATGCAGTTTTGGAGATGTCTGACTCATGGAAATGGGAAGAGCTAAAAGCACAGTCTTAGCTCCTGCAGGTCATCATCTCTCTGCCTTGCACAGTAATAGCAGCCTATGATGTGTTCAGACCTAAATGTGTGAATGTGGGATGTGAGTATAGCTGGACTGAAAAAATGATTGTTGGATGTTCGTGTCATCTTTTTCTATCCTGGAAACCATCAGTAGGAGTCTAATGACTTGTTTAGAAGATTGCAGGAGACAATTGCTAAAGCAATCAGCAAATATGATTACAACGTCTCAGTTCAGTAGACTTTCTATCTAAAGTAGGTTTGGAAGTGAAATATCTCCAAAAAAACCAGCAGAAGAGGAAGAGAGCATTTTTCCCTAAACCAAAAATTGTCAGTTAATTCACTGTTAGTTATCCAATATTTCACTCAAATTGTACTTTTTAATGTTGTATTTATATTTTGTTTTGCAGCTGTAGTTAAATAGGTCTTGAATGAAGGAAAAAGGGAAATTAAATGAATGTGTCTTGCTTGAAGGGAGAATTCTTGGATGTAAATAATGAATGAGAGAGACTTCAGCCGAAAAATGAAAGGTTTTACAGGCTTCAGAATTGGTCCCCTTTCATATCATTAATAAAAAATGAACTATTGTAACAGCCAAAGTGCTTTGTGTTTTCACAGGGTAATTCAGGAAGTGAAGCTTTACTTTAGACAACTGACAGTTGGAGTCTGGTTTCTCTTTTTGGCTTGGGTGGTTGTTTTGGGGTTTTTTGGGGGGATTTTTTTTGGTTAGGTTCTTTGGGGGGGGTGTAGGGGGATTGGCTGGTTGGATTTCTTACTAGATCATGTGCTACTTGTGTCCTGGGTTAATTTTTAAGGTGGGTAAATGCTGCTGGACTTGTGCATGCAAATCACAGCTGTGAAAGGGTTGTGATTGCGGCCTGGATGAGATAGAAGAAGAGTCTTGTTCCCCCTTCTCAAGGAGAGATTTAAGCTGTTGCTCAGTCAAATTTGAGATGATTGCTGGACAGATAATAATTTTTCCTCTGGGAAGGTTTTTTTTTTTTACTTTATCTTAAAAAAATCCCTAGAAGGAGCATTGCTGTTGTTAGGTGGCAAATTTGATTATTGTCTTGAAGCAGCTGGACAGTTGCTATCAGCTCTGCATGGCTAAAACTCGGTTAAAAAAGGTCTTGAATAGTCAAACCTACATGACAAAGCACAGCTACCAAGTGATCAGGAGGTTTTTACCTGTTCTATGCCATCAGATCAGTGCAAAACAGGTGAAATAACTGCCTAGCAAAGCAGGTCATCACATTTTTGCTCTAGTATAATAATCCTACAACTGAGTGCGAAAATACAGATGGTAAATTAGGTCAATTAACAGGAGCTTTGTGTATCTCTTAAACAAGAGACTTTAAAGGCAGTAACAAATTTCAATAAACTAAATAATAGACAAAAATCTACTTATGAGCTTTTAAGCATGATGCCTTTCCTGAGTAGTGTACTCAGCTTGTGTTAAAATGCAAATTTTGACTCATCACTTGGGAGAGGAGTGAACACCAGAGGAAATACTAGAGGCAACTAAATGGATCCAGTTCATTAAAATACATAATCTTCTAATAAAAAGTAGCATTATCTCAGGAGGTTTGTATACTTTAGCTTACTTCTCTGTGAGGAAAGTCTTGCCGAGAACTTCTAGAGATACAAAGGAAATTGGAGGAAGACTTGCAGATCTTATTTAAGCCTAAACCTTTTAGGACTTATATAATTTTCATGTACTATCTCACTCTTATTGCAGTAAGTATCCTAGGGGGTGATTTTTAGAAATTGTTTTTCTAACTGGCAAAATAAATGTGATTTTTTTTTTCTTATTGTTTCTGTCAAAAATGGACTTTGGAGACAGAAGCTCTCTCAATCTTAAAAAAAGCAAAAACTTCAATACTGAAAATTAGATCTACAAAGAACAAGTTTTCCCCACAGAAAATGCTGATGTGTTTAGCAATACACACATAGGCATGTACACAAATATTTAAAGAAAATTGTACTTTTGATAAAAAGAAGCAAAATATAACTTTTGGGTTTTAAGTTGTTTTCAAAACTAAATTTTAGATTTTCAGCTAAAAAAACTTTTTAAATAAAAGACATACAATTTAAGAGGGTAACTTTAAAGTCAATACTTCATCAAAGATAGTGGAAAAATGTCAGGTGGTATGCCATCTGTTGGTTAAGCAGAATGTGCATTGTGGGGCTTCTTCAGTGGAGGGGTAACTGGAGTTCTGTTACTGTATCACATTAGTGTAATTTAATGAAATGCAACAGTATTACCCCTTCTATACTTATGCAAAGGGTGTTACAAAAGTATTTCATCCTGACATTAAGTAATTTTCACATCTTGTTGTGGCATCTTCGTAATTCCCTTTACAGGGACCTTAGTTCATTTTGCACTCATCACCCTAAAGAAAAAAAATCAAAATTGCTCAAAATCTCTTTCCTGTGAAATTTGCCCCAAAGCCATGACACTAAATGGTTTGACAAGCCAGCCATGCACATCTTTCTCTGCATTAGTATATTGGCTTTTCTTTATATTGCAGCTGCTGGGGGATAAAATCAGTTCTTTGTGTTGATTTCTGAAACATCCAAAAGGCTACAATGAAACATAAAAGAAGAGAGATTGACGTAGCAATATCCCTTGATGTGCTTGTTCTTTATCCAATCCCTGTAAGTAATTACCTGTCTGAAGTTGTACAAGCACTTCAGTTCGACTAGAGACAGCTATTGATTTAGAAATCAGATGTGTTTGGGCTTGGTTGAAAAAAAAAAAAACCCCAACTTTTTAAATTAATTTTTTCTCAGCCTGCTGTGGCCATGAATAAGCATCATTCATTTTATGCAATTTCCATTTGAAACATTTTTGTACTGGGAATTTGTTTACCACTTGTGGCCTGCTAGTCTGAAAATTAGTTTTCTAACCATGCCTTCTAACCAAGCATTTGAAATGCTCCATTACATTTTATAGGGTTTTTTTTAATCTATTGTTTATGGAAATGTTATCTGTCTTTCTCTATGCTGGGTAATACAATATATTTTAAAAGATGCAAAACCAGGGATTTTCATGATCTTAGAATGTTTATTTTGATTATTTTGTTTGTTTTGTAGAAGGCTGAGCTGCTGTAAGAGCCTCAAAATTATTACTTGAAGAGTTCTGGCCATAGGAAAAATAATCAAGGAATATATTTTCTTCTACTTTTTCTTTCTCAGGAATTACCCTTAGAACTGATTAAGCAAAAACCTGAGCCTGAGAAGTTGAAAATATTCCTGTAAAGAACACATGTTGAGTGCAATTTTTAGACAAAAAGTCATGGGCTTTAGAATGTGATTTGTAGGAATTAGCAGGAGAGGTAAAAAACCACTGTGGAATCAAGTAAAATCTGGAAACTAAATGTGCACATTCGAAGCTACACATGCCATTATTGAGTCCCTAGGATTTTCTTGGGAATCTGAGAGAGATTTAATCCTCATAGGAGTAGGGAGGTCACAGCCTGAGCACAAAAGGATGCTTTAAAAAAATGTCTGAACAGTTGAATGGGTCTCATGATACTGATTTCTACTGCCAGCTGTGGCTCATTACTGCCAGGACCCAGAGGTGGTAGAGCTGGTGATGCTCATTTGAACCAACCTCTGTGCATTAGTCACTCCCAGATTGTGTTGCTGTGTTAGCCACATGTTGCCTGGATTTTCCAGAAAATGCCTTTTTTTGAGTAAGTCAGCGCTGATGGAAACTCCTTGTGAGCAACCTTTTTCCCTGGTGCTTTTCATGCTTCTGTGCAGGGGGAGTGTTACTGGAGCCTGCAAGACAAACTCCTCAGTGATTGCACAAATGAAGGCAATTTAGGGTCTGGATAAGAGATGTGTAGGAGTGGAGGTGAAGCTCTTCTGACCCAAGCAACTCTAATGGGATTTTTTTTTTTTTCTTCCTTCCCCAGTTATTGGTTAAGTCTCTTCAGACCTTGTTTCTTCCTCAGAAATGTGTATGAAAACTGTTTGTTTTCAAATATATCTCTGGAAATAAACTTTTCCACATTTTTATGGGATTTAAGCCCAACTGGAAATTAATCAGGGAGCTGCTTGCTCAATCCCCCTATCCACCCTTACCCCAGTGGAATGGGGAAGAGGATCAAAAGTAAAACTTTTGTAAGAGCTCTTTAACTGAAAAAGAAAGTAAAATACAATAATAATGATGTTAATAATAAGGGAAAGAGAAAACCAAACCAAGTGATTGACAATGATTGCTTACCACCTGCTGCCTGATGCTGACCCCTGGTTGCCCACCCCCTTTCCCAGGCACCCCCCTGTTTATGGATTTACTGGGCTCTGTGGTGTGAATATCTGGAATATCTCTTGGGCCAGTTCAGGTCACCTGCTCATCTATGTTCTCTCCCATTTTTTTTTTAATGTACCTCCTTCAGCTACTGTCAAAACATGAGAGACACACATATACACAAAGTCCTTGACTTAGGACAAACATGACTTTGCAAAGCCCAAAACATCAGTGTGTTATCGACACCATTCTCATTTCCTGTCCAAAACACAGCGGTGTACCAGCTACTGAGAAGAAATGAACTCCACATCAGCTGAAACCAAGGCACCCATTCAGCAGACCTGAAAATTTGTGCTGCTGGCAATGATTGAAAATCTGAATATTCTCTAGTAATTTGTGCTTATTGAAGCCACTTATAATATTAAGAGATTCATAAATGTAACCAGAGAGGTCACACTGAATTAAAAATTACTGGAGTTATGATGTCGAGGTTCCTGTTTAGAAAAGATCAACTATTGACATATGCTATTAAATTAAAAAAAAAAAAAAAAAAAGAAATGAAAAAATGAAAATGCCTGAAAAGCTTCCAGAGGGTGAACAAAGACAGGGAAGTGGAAGTTTGAAGGGAAATCTCATGTGGGGACCAAGGTGGGTGGAGGGGGTGGCTTCTCAGATCTGTACTCAGGTGCCACAAGAGCAGAGCAGGAGCACCTGGTGTCAAACCCTTTGGGGCAGGCTGGGGGGGAAAAGAGAGCTCCTTTGTTTCCCAGGTGCAGGATACGGTCTGGATGAGAATTTGACTCTGCTCAGGTGTTTGTGCTGCTGCAATCTGGAAAGCGTGAACTGACCATAGCTCTGCCTCTGTGACTCAACCACTGCACTCCCCTCTGCTTTCTGGGCTGTCTAGCAGGTATAATGAGACCTTCTGGGATAGTTTTTCTGGCTCTGATGTTTCCAACACTGCTCCCATCACTCTCTGGAGTCTGGAGATTGCTTATATCGAATCTTGAATTTCTGGGTATTTATTCCTTTAGCAGTCGTGGCACATGCAACCTAAAATACTGCTGCAGACATCAAAACAGCAGAAGTAAAACCCCCAACTTCTTGAGAGGTTTCCCATCTCTTATTTTCTTCAGACTGAAACGAAAAGTTTGTACGAGGCAGGTAAATGTCAACAAGTTCTGTTTGGGTTGTTTTTGGTGAGACATCTAAATTATCTATTGCTATTATACAAAGAAAGTTTTCAGTGTAGGAGTATCAGGTTCATTGTGCCAACCACAAAAGAGACAGGATTTATTATTTTCAATAAACTCCAGTAGGAAATGCAATGATCTTTAGCTTTACAAAACTTAAAAGGGTAAAAAGGTATCTGTTCCTATACTTTCTTGGATTCCAATTCTGTATTTATTTAAATCATGCTTATTACTGCTGAGAATTGAGTTGGCTGACCACACAGTCATATTTTTTTATTGGTTTTGTTGCTGTTACAGAAAGCCTGTGTGTTTATTGCTTGTATTCTGAATTGTATTGCATTCTGCTGTACTCAGGAGCATAAAATGCTATTATAGAGGATCCAGTCTCAGGTCAAGCTGGTAGGTACAATGCCATCTACCTTGATTTCTTATTTACTTGTGAGGGGATCCCAAACAATGAGTAAAACTTTAAGGATTTATGGGTGAAACCCTCAAATCTAGACCTTTGAATTGTTATGGGGTCTTACTCCTCTGCCCTTTTGGTGCTTCGATGAAGGTATGAGCCACACACTGTGACAGCTCTGTAGAGTCCCCTTTTGTTACCTGCAGTCTTTTTCCTGTTGGTGGCTTAGGGATTCATGAAAAAGCAAGAGATGGATAGTCATATTCCTAGCTAGTCTTCCAATATCAGAAAGTTGTGAGGACATGGTTTTGTGCAGGCATTCATGCACTTAAAAATGTGTTAATGTTGTTGTGGGTCCCTGTAGATGAAATATTATGAACCTCATAAATTAGCAAGGAGGAAAGGAATTTTATATTCTGATTTCATGGGAAGAAAAAAAAGTGGAAAAGTGCATCTATTTCATCTACTTGAGCCGATGACCTTGAGTCCAGGAGTTCAACATGATTTTGAGAATCAAGGCGCGTTGAATATCTAAAAGCTCACAGCTACTGCTGTAGCTGCTGTGTTAGAGGACAAGATCTGAAAATCTGTTACCATGATGATTCCGGCTGTGAAAATTGTTCAGCATGGCTTCTTGTTTGTGTCTTGTTATGAATTTTTGAATCTTGAACTTCTGCAAGGACCTGCTCACTGTCTCAAATATTACTTTAACTTGCCAAAACTGCTGTTTCCAGGACACTTTCTTTTTCTTTCTTGATTGTTAAAATTTTATTAAAAAGAAAAAAGGTGTGAAGGTTACAGGAGAATAGAAATTAGTGACATAAATACATAGAAAAATTTCTCTCCAGGAGCAGACAAGTTTTCTATGCCTAGGGAGAAAAAGGAGTGATGTTTATGAACTATGTTCCAGTACAAGGCTGGAAGGAATTGTGAGAAGGAAGAACAAAGACAGCCAGCACTTCAGCTCACAGCAGGTAAGAAAGAGTGAGCTGGCCTGGCAAGCAGCTATAGTGGCTGCATTTGCCAATTGTCAGAAATGAAACCAGTTGCAAATAATGTGATTTTAAACCAAATGACTGTTTTGTAGTAGCACTATGGACTTTAATTTTTAATATTTTCCCCTGGGCTATCTGTTATCAAAAACAACAACAAACAACATCTGTATATCCTTGTTCTCTTTTAAAAGACTTCTGGGATGACTTGGCATTAATTTGATGTGGTAGAAAAGTAGAAAGAGAAATGGATTATTGGTAGTAGATGCCTGTCTGCCATCTGGAGAGATTTTGTGGCTGATAAAATGTGTGATTTGGGCAAAGATGTGTGTTTGATCCTTTTCCAGTTGATAGAAAAAGCTGATAGAAAAAGCTATGAAGAGAAAGCCCTTGGGTCAAGGGAGTACCAAGAGTTGTGGAAGGAGGAGCAGGTCCCATTGCCTCACCTTGTGGGCAGAGGCTAGGCTTTGGAAAGGTCTTTGATGTTGTTAGGCTATCCAGTTAGATCCCCAGAAAGTTGGAATGATTTCCTTCTCCAGAGAACAGTGTAAATCTTTCATCCTTTCCGTGGACCTTGCTCCCCCCTGTGCTGATCAGAACTCAGCTCTCAGAAGGATGTTGTTGTTTTCACACCTCTCCTCAGGTTCTTTCTCAGTCCTTGGCTTCTGAGTTTTGCCCAGTCTTTCTGGGGAAGCTTCCTATTTCTCACTCAGCTCATTTTTCTTACCAAGTATCTCCATCCTTGAGGATATTGCTGTAGGCCTTGCCAGTAATGGAGGGAATGCATCCAATCTGATTTCACTGGTACATGTTAAAGTTTGATAGGTGTTTTCCATTTTCTGACAGGCTCCTTGGAGTCCAAGGCTTTCACCATGTCAAAGGCTCGTTTTGCTCCCAAAATATAAACCCTATCCTTCTCTAAATCACAGTTATGATCTTCTTGCTTATAGAAGGTTAGTGTTGTATTGCATTTTCTCTGTCTTGCCATATCTGTATTCAGCCAATTCTAGCTGTGTTTGACAAAGCACAGCAACAGCAAAAGTACCCAGAGCCCTTTTCTCTTAATTTTTCTCTGTAAAGATTTTCCTTTAATGTTAATGTGAAGTATCTTATTTCCCTATTGAAGGGGAAAGTTTTCGGGAATCATAAGTGAGACATGGAGCTGTTCGAAGTGCCTTGGTCAAGAAGGAAGTATTTATAACACTGTCAAGAGGTGTATATTCCTTTGCAAGCCCTCAACAAGCCTCTGTTTCAAACCAGAAAAATTCAGTATACACAAATAATACGCTAGAGTAGGTTTGTTGACAATTTGCCTGCATACCAGCCTGTACTCTTCTGCACAAAGTGCATTTTATTTTTAAAACCTGGACGGGGTTGTATTTTAAATCATCTCTCTTAGCTCATGTACATTTTGACTCCTATGAGGCTGCTTATCTGACTAGTGAGTTACTGTTGAATATTCAATACAAAGCCAGTCTAGTAAGTCCCACCACTATTGTGAACCTGACAAGGAGAGGAGTGTTATGCAAATATTCTGTGCTGAAGAAAATATTTCTAACAGATTGACTGTAGACAGATCTATTCCTTTCAAGTAGCAATGGAAATTTGTTCTCCTGAGTCTAAGGAGAAAGAAAAAACAGTATTAAGGAGTGAAAATTGAGGCCCTTTCCCTCTCCAGCTTAGGATGACATTAGTATTAATGTGTCTTTTACATTTAGCTGCTCTTCATGGGTTTTTGTGGTCCTAAATATGTGAGCACACACAATCCTTTAGCTTTACCTGGAGAAGGAAAAAGAAATGTTTCTCTGCTGTGTCAGAGCAAATATTCTCAGCTCTTAATCAAGCAGGAGCTGGTTTTATTCTTTCTAGGCATGTGCAACTTGATTTTCTTTGGAACTTGGTGTTTCTTGTTCTCCTGAAAGGATTAAGAGAAGAAAAAATGACATTTTGAAACAACGTCCATTCAAACTTATGAACTCTTCTAATACATTTTTTCAAGGCAATGACTCACCTGAACAAGAGGTAACTGGCTGTGGTTTGGCTGTAGTGGCTGGATAAAATTTCATTTCATAGCTTTCATGTCCTTTGTTCAAAACTGAGATAAAAATCTTGTTTTCTAATACTTCTGTGTTTCTATTTTTCACTTACCTTAAAAGAAAGACATGATCACTTGTTTTGTGAGGCATCCACCCTTTCTATAGAACACATTTGTTGAAGCAGAAAAGGGTTTGATTTATGATTAAATACATTTGGAGATTTTCTCTGCTTATTTTAATCTGGGTTCCCTGTGCTAGGGACTTACTTTTGACTACACTAACGAGATCGTCTTACAGCTCACATACAGAGGATAGTATACTGAATACTGGCATCTCTCTAAATGTGGTATGCTAATAGAGGCCACAGAATCCTTGAGGAGTGCTAGATACAAAGGTTCATCCAGAGATATTAATAATTATCAACACAAAAACCCTGCTGTACATTAAAGGAAAATAGCATTATAGAAAATAAACAAGATTTAGAGAAAAATTTCCTCAGCCCTCCAGACTCGTCATGTCATTACTGACTCCTGTCCTTTCTGTAATTTCTGAAATAACATCTCTATCAGGTTTTGTTTCAGCCTTCATCCAGGTTTTCTGGCTGTGATATTTATTTCTGCAGGGGTAATGCTTCATCATTTCAATTTTCTGTCAGTGGAGAGCTGTGCTCCTGGATTCTGTTTCCTAAAAGCTCTGCTTATTCAGCTTTCACAGCAGGTATGTACAATTAGGAGTTCCAGGACAAGATAGATCGGTTTTCAAAAATGTGCTTTTAGGGTTTGAGCAGCGAGAAATCAGAGTTGTTTGGGTTTAGTCTGCAATTCTGCTACCTGACAGTATGCTTTCCCAGATAGATTTGATTTAGCTGATTGGCAGAAACCCTTCACTTTCAAGGGCTTGTGTCATCTTCTGAATCATAGAATCATAGAACCATCAAGGTTGGAAGAGACCTTTAAGATCATCCAGTCCAGCCATGAATGTAGAAATCTTGTTTAGATGTTCCTCCTGCAAAAACTTACTTTCTTGATCTTTCCTGTGTCAGAAACAGAACTAGAAGATTTTTGAGGGAGACAGGTGATGCAGGAAATACTTCAAAAAAGTAGCAGGCAAAGCTTGTTTCTGGAAATCTCTCTGTCTCCTCCCTGTCTTCTGTGAGAGAGACAAGGATCTCCTGTCTGCCTAGGGCTGAATTGGTCAGTGACTGACCATGTGACAAAAGGCATGAATCTGTGTAGGGTTAAAATTTTGTGAGGTGCTTTAGTTAATCAAGGTTTTCTACTGGCACTTCTTAGCTTTGACAATCTGAGGCAATCTCAGCGTTTCCTGAATGTAGGGAGTGGTGAAACACACCAACAAGAGTCCAGATCACAAAATTCCAGTATTTCATATAACTTCCAGAGGTCTCACTGTTTAAGTTCCAGCTTTGAAGATCTGAGAAGGTGCAAATTATCTTATTGCTTGTAATCCTGGCTCTTTCCTCATCAATTACCCACCATCTGAGTGACTGATGTCAAGAAATAATGTAGGTGAACTCAAGATTGGAGTGCTCATAAAGAAAAGGGTCACTAATCCAGTCAGTCATGGCATAAATATTTCCCTTGGTGTTAGAGGAAAAGGCTGAGGGCTTATTCATGCCCTTGGCCACCCTAGGCCATTTCAGTAGGTGTGCCTGGCGGGTTTGAGACTCCTGCTTGTTTCACTTAATAGTGGAAAGGACCAATTATGTCAGGAAGAAAGTGGTGAGAGTGAAACAAAGCTGCTCTCTTGTGTCTCTGGCAGCTGCTGTGGGAATCCTACAGAAATCTATCCCTCTGTGTAGCAGAGCCATGCCTCTGGCTCCAGGGCAGAGGGAGGCTGGTGGGTTCAGAGCTCTCCTGAGAGAAGCAGATGTTCTAATGATTGATGGCTGTCTGCCCCATGCACAATTTGTAACCACAATTTTTTTGCTCCTGCCCTGTTTTATCTCCTTTTTTTGGAAAGAAAATTGAGGAGGGGTGGCAAGGTCCATCCAGAGCTCCTGTTTACCTCAGTTGCCTTAGAATCAGAGTGGAAGGGGCAATTGAAAGAGTCACCTGTAAAAACAGCTACAGAAATTATCTTCCTTTCAGTACATGGATTTGCAATTTTAACTGTCTTGTAAAGTTATTCCTGTTTTATTTTCAATACTTGTATGATGGATTAATCAGGAATTTTTATTCAGAGTACAGCTTGCTACACTTGTTCTCTCACACCACCCTCTAAGATATTTCTAAAGATGTGTATTCATGCCTCACTCCAGGCTCAAAATCACCCCCAACAACACAATACAAACGCATAAAAGGAGAATAAGCATAAAGTACATTTTAGCCAGTTAGTATGACATTTAGACCCCAAAGCTGGCGAAGAGCAGCAGGACTTGCAACCCACACAAAAAGCACAGAAAAAACTGACTTGTATTTGCAAAGAAATCTTATTATTGTTTTGATTTTTTAATGGTATTTGTGTAAAAATGATTCAGCTTCTGACAGTTAGACCTGGATGACATTTGCCCAAAGAACAGTACAAATTATAAAAGGGGCAAGGGGAGCAGGAAAAACAGCATCACAAGAACGAAAAGTACTTGGGAAGCTGACTCGTCTTACAAGAACTTAAGAAAATATATGAATAAATGACAATAGTTCTTTAAATATTAAACCACGCCCTCATGTTTAAAAACTCCTTTTAGTGCTGATTTGTTTTGTTTTGTGATGTTTTGAAATTGAAATTTTGGGGGTTGGTTTGAAAATTATATTTTCTTCCAAACTATTTTGTAAGTGCACCATCTATGAACAAAATTCTGAAATGAGCAACTTTTAGCTATGTCTCTATGAAAAAGCCTATTTGACTTGAACTCATATTGAAACTCATATTGAAACTCATATTGACAATCAGAGAAACTGAAGGTTAGGAAAATGTCATTATATAAACTAAAAAATATCCTCAAAACTTGAATTCTGAGCTTCCAAATGTCAGTCTAATGTTAGGCCATTTTTCTCTCTATTATCAACAAAATATTGGAAAATCATAAAAAACTGGTCTCACTTAGAACCTCACTCTATTTGTTTTAGGGTTGTATTTTCTACTTTAAAGAATTGCATTGGATAATCTTGGGTTTAGCTAAAAATTAGCTGAAGTTATTTACTTGAAATCCTAGCCCCAGTGGGAGAAGGAATTAGTATTAATGAACACACATCCAGATACTTTTCTTGTCGAGGTCTGCAGACCACAAATATTTTACATTTGAAGAAGGTTCAGACTGGCACTTCCTGGAACTTTCCAGGAAAATCTCGCCTTTAGACCCTCTAACACCCTGAAAATCTATCTGGATCCTGTGGGATCATGCTGGAAAGTATAACTGCATGAGCATTTTTTTTAGATTTAATTTTATTTTTTGGTCTGCTTGTCTTACTGAGGGATTTTTCTGTGTATTTGGCTGCACAATGTATACATTCATGAGTATTTCTCCTTCCAAAGCTCAACTTATCCAAACCCTTTAACAACACAGTCACTGAATTTGCCTATATGTTTCTTTCTTATTCCAGCCCATGTGGATAAGATACCTGGTTTTCTTATCTGGAATGGAATAATTTTGCTGGATCAGATAAAGAAAGGAAGGCAGTGAAGAAATTGTGTGCAGATACACAAGACTTAAACATTCAAAACAGGTTATCTATCATCAGCCTGAGCTGTTCTCAGCTGTTTGGTGTCCTGCTCAAGGGAGGTAAAAGGAAGAGTTTAATCCATGCAGCCTGAACTGTTCCAAGTGTTGTTTCTCACTTTGTTTACTAAACCATGGCAAGGTCTGAAGGTGCAAGCAGACAGGAGAGAGCACTTCTCATCAAGTGTCTATTATTTTGTGCTCTCTGCACACCTCTTCTTAATAGACCTCAAGAGCTCTAGTGCTGCAGAATGAAAATAACATGATTATATTGCTAACACCCTTCCTTTACCTGCCACGAGCTCTTGAGTCTTGCATTGTGAACCCTTGTAATTTTCATACTTTTCCTCTAAAGGCCTTCTCATTGAATGTTGTTGGTAGCGTACAGGAGGTTCTCTTCTACCCTCTTGATCTAAATGTCTGTTTATTTGCATTTGCACATTGGTAAAAAAGATTTCTAGGTAGGATGGCATTTCAAGTAGTCATGTGGGAGCAGGTGCCCTGCAAGAAGCTAACAGGGGATGACTAATTAAAAGTTAAGGAACAATGGTGCAGAGAGACATCAAGAAAGCGAGAGATTTTTCAACCTGCAGTTAAACTCAGAGGAGAGAACAACCTGAAAAGATTTTCCTAAAACTCCAAAATCGTGCTATTCTGTACAGAAATGTTTTAAGAGTAAAGCAAATTTTGCATGTGGAATGAGAGTGAAGCAGATGCTATGCCAGACTTTAGAGCCATCCAGTGTGGTTTCCCTTTATGTCCAGGAATCTGGAGAAGATGAGGGAGGGAGTCTCTGAAGGAGATGCACAAAACATGGGGTTTGTTACCTACAAACTAGAAGATTTTTAATTAACCAAATAATTGTGGCTGAAACACTCCAACATGACATTAAGATGTGACTTTGTAGACCAGACAAAGACATTGACATCCAATGCAGGGAAGCAGATTTTGTGGGTTTGTTGAGCCTGAGCTATCGGGCTGGCAGAAGGACAGGTCTGTATAACAAGGATTCACTGCCAAATGAAAATACTTATGAGGTTTTTGTATCTAAGCTGCTGAATGTGCACTGTGAAAACAGACTTCAGCCTTATGGATTTCCACTAGATATCTTTTCTTCCCTGTTGTTTCCAGTGGTGAAATGTCAGCTAATAAAAGAAATCTTGCTGTTAGTAAGTGTTGTAAGAGGTTTATTTTTTTTCTATTTGCTTGAAATAGTGTAGTATAGTATATCTTCTTTACTGAATAAGTCTGTTTTTATAGCTTTTTGTAGTTGATCAATCCAGAAAAAACAACAATGGAAAGTAACTATACAGAAAAGAAAAAAAAATTAAAATATAGAAGACATAAATAATTTTGCCTGGAAGTACAGGCATTACAGTAGAAAATTTCAGTAATAATCTGTAAAAAACTAAGTGCATTAGGTCCTTGTGTACCAAAGCATATACTAGCACTAGGGAGCAAAAGTGAAGTAAAAAATTTGCACAGCCTCAGGCAAAATCAAATTTTTGTCTTCTGTGTGCTCTGATCTGTTAACTTTCTTAAGAACTAAATGTCTTCTCATTGATTTCACTGCACTTTGTGTCAGAGTTTGAAAGTGATTTGAGGTTTTTGAAACTACCACAAGGATTTATTTAGGATGTTAAGCAATCAAATCCATTATTCAATTTTGACACTCTCAATGTTAGTGCTCCCCCCACCCCCTCTAAATGTCTTCCTGTCATTTCTTTATTTTCTATTCATTAATTTTCTGCCATTTTGTGCTTAATGTGTGTGATTGAATATACTTGCTGTTCTATATGGTGTCTGAGAGATAAAGGTGAATATGTATAAGATTGGTTCAGCTTTTCCTTTTGGAACACAGCAGAGCAGTGACAAGATTTCACTGTTGGATTTGATCAGCAGTAGACTGTCCTGGAGAGCTGGTCCCCACACTATGATGGAGTCTGGAGGTACTTCCTGCTCTTTCAGCTGGACTGCAGTCATGAAAACAGGGATGTCTCCACTGTTATTAATAGCTGAATGCAGCTTCTGATCTCTGATAGGGGTCTGAGCATTGTGAACTTTGGTACAATTTTTCTATGTCTTGCTGGTTTTCTGAGGAAAATTTGCTCAGAAGAAAACGGGAGAAGTTGTCCTGAAATCTTGTTTTACTTTTCCCCTCTGATATGGCTCTCTAGTCATTGCCAAAAGAGTGATTCTCATTGTTTGTTTCAAAACTCAAGGTCCATGTCTCCTGTCACTCAGAGTTTGAGTGCTGGAGGGGACGAGGTGCTGAGGCTTTTCAGGATGACAAACTGCTGATGGAACAGTAGGTTAGGTAACAAATAGCAGGAGAAAGTGCTTGAGATGATGGGACATGGATCTGTTTGCACATCTCCCCTCACAAAAATACCGGTGTGAACTCAGCATCTTTTAAGAGACATCACCTGAAGTTCCATGTCTTGCAAGTAATAATTTAGCCTTAGGGCTAAATTTTTACTTAATAAGTTAAACCTTTTTTTCTACTTTTTTTTTCTACTTACTGTGAGTTAAACTTTTTTTTTTTTATAGGGTTAGATGAGAGAGCTATGTGATTGTTCTGTGTTCTTTTGTGCAGTATATTTGTACATGAAATGACTGCATTTCTTTCTGAACTTTTCTTTCCAGTCCTCCTGACCAGTCTCACTTCCCCATACATCCATCTTGGGAGGATATGTAGGTACCTCAGTTGGGTAGGGACGTCTTTAGCAATTTGTATTTCTTTGTCAAGCACAAGGCTTCACCCCCTCCAATTGCATTTCCTGGAACACTGTTAATTCTTTGGGACTTCCTTCAGCTGACTGTAACATTGCATAACTGGGGTTTGTTGATTCAATGGTTTAGTTTTTCCATATTCCCATATAATAGGAAATAAATAAGAGCAAATGATAAGTTTAGGATAACTTTAAAAAGGCAAATTACAAATATATGGGTGGCCAAATAAAAATCAAGGGAGTAAAATAATGTACTTTTGTTATTATGGCTAATATTACCATAAGAGTTTTGATTATTGGAGTTCCCTCAAGGCTATGACTCCTGGATGTACTCTAAAGTGGTTGCCCATCAAGGAGGACTTGATGAAATTGTTGCTCTTATGAGTACTACTCTGTTTGTCAGCTTGCATTAGGATGGATCAAGCAAGGCAAACCACATTCAGAAGCAGGAACCCAGTGAAGTGTGCCCAGAAATAGAATTATTTCTACAGTTAGAGTTCTCAGAAAAGTTCTCACTTTTGCTGAACTGTCTCTGCTATGTTGATCCAGAGGGAAAGTCAATAGAATTTAAGTCAGTATTCCTGTAAAAGAAATCCTTAATGATCTGTTTAAGTTTGTGTCATGGAACTTTCTGAAAAAACCTGCAATCTTCCCCTTTCCCTGCGAATTGCTTGTTCTTCCTTCTGGCTGGTGGTGTTGAGGGCAGGATTGCTTTGCAGTCCTCAGCACAGGATGCTGGTATTATCCTATTAAATGCATGACCTTGTGTCATTTGCTGCTCCTCAGGTATTCAACAAGTCTTTTCTGAAAGATAGCCCCTGGAGTTCTTGAAATTCAGTAGTGGTATCAAATAATTAACTGAAGGTCAGAGACAGTCCCTGCTACATCTAATTTGTAAGCAACTCCTGAGGAGAAGCTGCACATGGTGTACATTCTAATGAACATCTCCATTTCAGACCATATTATAAGAGTCCTTGGGGATAATAGTGGCAGAAGTTCAGATGTTTTGGAAACTGTAAATACAGACTTCACTTCAGGCAAGTGCTTCTGTCAGTGTGCTTCATGTAAAGTTTGTAATCACTGAAGACTGCACTCAGATATAAACACATGTCACATTCCATTCAGGTAAGAAGCTGCAAGTTCAAACATGTGCTTTGCTGCTTTAGGATGTGGCTGTCTGCAGGAAATCACTTTACAAATAGCATGAAAGTATGTTCCAGTTCGGGAGAAATGGTAGGGTCCCTCCTTAGCTGGAAATCTTGTGCTAGACCGAAAAGAAGCTGTGTTTGAAGGGAACAGTTATGCTCAGCTTCTAAATAAAATTCCTGAAAAATAAGAATTATGTAAATAAATTTAGATTAGCATGTTTCCAAGCTGAAGAAAACAACAACAAAAAAGGAATTCATAGTTAACATAAGAATGTTAGCCTGTTTGAGGTCTCTCGTAAGTTAGCATGATTCTAAGGTATTTTTTTCAGATTTAAGATTTTGGGGTTGTCTTCTCATATATAAAACAAGGTGTCTTAAAATGCCCCTTGGGAAGCAAAATTTAAAAGCAAATATAACCAAGGACCTTGTGTCTTATAGTTTCAGGAAAAGTTAGACTATGTAACTTTCGTAAGACTGAATGTTTAAATTTATTTAGGCTTGTTTCTTTAGATTTTTTAAAAAATTAAAAATACTTCTACATGGCACACTAGTAAAGCCTATTTGAGCTTCCTGAACAGTCTGCAAGTTGTATAACAGATCACTTAACAATGAATTATTTTCAAGATTTGAATTAGGCAAAAAATAATTAATTGTTGAACTGGTTCATCTGTCTTAGTGTTTAGCTGAAAAGCCTCTAGCAAAACAAATTTTCTGTTGGCAAAATGATGCATTTTCTCTGACCAGAAATTGGATTCTTTTGTTCACACACAGGAAGTCTTTGGTGAGGAAAAACAATTCAGCCTTACTTTCTCTTGCTTTGGGTGTTACTGAATGATTTTCTCTGGACTCCTGTATCATTATACATCTCTCTATGACAGTATTTTTCTAGGTAACCAAATATTTTCCACACTTTTTCAGTATTCTAATGAGTATTTAACAAAACACTGATCAATAAGCTATTGGACAAATAGATTTTAGATAATAGCTTTGTGATTTTTATCCCTAATTCTCTTAATTTAAGAGCACACTGGTTCCACACAGGAACTAAATCTTATATTTTTCTGAAAAGGTACATGAAGATTATGAAAAAACAAAATAGCTTCGATAGCAGGGATTTTAGTTTAATCTGATTTTGTACTATTCATCTGTAAAAGAAATACAGCAGTAGACAAAGTGTTTTTTCATTGTTTCAGCTTTATGATCCTTGCTTACCTGCATACAGCAAACAGCATCCAGCAAGGAACATCACCTGAAGAGTTTTGTCAGGACAGTGGCCTGTGCAGGTGCCATCCTGCTTGAGTGGGGCTGGCTTGCTCGGAGACAATTCAGCAGTGAGGTTGTGTTGAGATTTGGGGACACAACACAGCACTCTGCTGTCCCCAGATGGGGCTGGTGCTCCACGATGGCACAGTGAGGTCAGGCAATGGGAAATTCCTTCATATCAGTTCAAAGTGGTTTTCATGGGATATTTGATAAGATGGGCAAAAGAAGTCAGGACAGAATCACCCTGAAGCAATTAGAGGAAAAGCAAGAGAAGGATCAGCTTCATATTTGACTCTTGGTGCAGTTCCCATTTGAACAGCTGAAGTTTATGGGGATAATTCCAAGTCACACAAAATTTTCTACCCATCTCCAGAAATCAATCACACTGCTATTGATGATAAAAGGGGTGGAAGGTGAAGAAATATCAGTTTCTTTCATTGTTGACTATTTAGCTTCTTTCCTTGCCCCAGATGACACAGAAGATGAAGACAGTGGAGATAAAAGCACAGAAGCTTCAGACTTGTCAAAGAAGACACTATACTTTCTGACAACAAAACAGTAAAACTATATGTTTAGTTGTTAGTATTTTCTTTTCTTTTGTCAAAACTAATTTGAAGAGAAGGCATAGGCTAGTGCTAGGTCACTGCCATACCTTTAGAAATTTGTGGTGTGTACAGAACAAGTTGAAGAACTGAAATATTTCCCTGCTGGGGTGAAAAAGGAGCCTTTATAATTCCATCCTAGGGCACCCTTTTGAGCAACTGAGAGAATAAATTAGGGCCATCCATGGAGAAAGTGTAGGGCTGTGATTCACGACACCCTCCTGGGAGCTCGATGCCCAGCTGTCACAGCAAGATTGTGTTAGAATGTTTGATATCAATTTCTGTAAACCTGTGTGACAGTGCAGATGAGCTTTGACTGAAAGCCCTGTGTCCTGACATCAGTGTGCAAAGATCTAACCTCTCTGAGTTGGAACAACTGGAGATTCAAAACTGAATGCTGGTTTAACTGTGTAACCTCATATCCATCCTATGGCATGGGGAATAATGATACAGGTCTTTTAACTTCCCCACCTACAAGAATTTCACAAGATGTAAGGTTCTCTCCATAGAGTGCCAATGCTGCCTCAGCTGGGGAAAGTTTCTTGAGCTAATTCATTGGGGATTTTTGTGTGGTTTTTTTTTTTTTCCTACTACCTGTACAATATATTTGAAGGAACAGACACTTCTTCATACTACTGGAAATGAGGGGATTTGTGAGTTAGAGCAGTTATCTTTCCCACTCAAGGAATTACATTTTGTCCATAAAACTGGCGTGCTTCTGCTGTTAGCTCAGCTTGGCCAGCTGTGGTGATATCCCTTCAACTGGCTGGCAGGCTGCTTAACCCTGACTTTTTCCATCCAAAAGGGGGATAGCAGCTCTCTGATATCACCTCTAAAGCGAGTCACACTCAACAGACACATTAATCTCTGGGTATGTCTGAGGAATATTCAGCAATATGAACACAGGATAGCTTCAATATACCTGGGACAAAGGCATGAGAGATACAAAGTGTACTTTGTTTGTTAAAAGCTCTGGGTCTCAAGCTGAACATCCAGAAAGGAAATAAAGGGTTTGCTTCATCCTTTTGCAAGACTTGAGTTGGTGACACAAAGTCTTTAGGAAACTGGGTAAGAAGCTCAATTTCAGAGAACAGAAAATAAGGCTCAGTAACACTGAGCCCAGATTTTCTAGAGCTGGAGTGAATTTTACACTGAAATTCCCTTGAAAATCAAGTGTAACGAGCACCTATTTCTTTAATAGCCTTTGAGAATTACCCCGTAACAATTTGTGCTGTAAGATTCCTGGAAGAAGTTAGTCAGCAAAAGACTGACCAGTCTCAGGACTCCTGTTATACAGGGTTTATAAGTATTTTCACTACATTCACCAGTTTCCTAACTTCTTATGGAGAAGTCAAGCAGCAGGTACATATTTTTTTTTCCCTTGCTCCATGGCAAACGTCTTACCTGCCAACTGGATTTCTCTTTCTAGCTCTACAGAAGGAACTGAGGGGTTTAGGCACATGAGGGGAGAAAGAAATGGCTTTAATTCAATACATCACTTTTGTTTTCTAATATTCAATCATCTTAGTACTTTACTAGGAAGAATACTCCATACATGAGTCATGAAAAGATGGATGGCTACAGGGAGGGGATGCTGTCACCAGCAGCACTGGGGTAGTGTTACTCTCCAGCATTTAAACCCCTTAGAACCCCTTCATCATGGTGTTAAAGGAGTAATGTGGTCCTGGCTCATCCTGGCAAACATCAAAAGAGTATTCCCAAATCCTGCCACAAGGCAGTGAGTAACCATGGTGAGTTATGCAGGCTGCTGGACATGCTACCAAGACAAGCAGGAACACTCCAGCATCTGGCTCTGCATTAGAGTTACCAGAGACCTGTCTGGGTCTATCCTGCAGAGCCAGCTCAAACAGAGGCTTTTGTGGGAGAGCCACTCTTTGGAAGCTCTGAGTTGTTCTACTGTCTGCCACATGGGTAGAGGGAATAGAGCAACTGGCTGGAGGTAGAACTGCTGGGGGAGAAACAGCAGGGAGATGTGTGCCTGCAGGAGGCCCAAGAAGGTAGAAAACCAGAGGGAAGTAGAGGAGGAGGCAGTGGGTTTGGTGCTTGTCTGTGCCCTGGGGAAGAGCTCACAGGTGGCAGAGAGAGTGGAAGTTGGAGAGCCTTCTTGTAGGGTCCTGCAAGTAAGAACCTGCTTGCAAGATGCCAGTCAGGACCAACGACAAATGCTGGGGCATTTCAGGGATCCTGCTCTGATGGTGATGGCAAAAGAATTCAGGCTGGCACTGGAGCAGTTTCTCCATGAATAACTCAACACCTGATGCTGCTTCCTGGGAGCAGGAGGTTGGTGTGATGGGCATGTACTGTACTCTGCTCTTGCCTCATAGCAAGGACTTTAGTAGTCCTAGGGCCAGTCAAAATAGCAGCCTGTCTGTTCCTAATCAGATCTAATATTTAATTTCAGTTCTCCAAAATAGACATGAAAGGAATACAGAAACTGTCATTACAGTTTATACATCAAATCATACCAGCTGCTTATCTGTAGCTATGCTGGTTGTTTTCAGGTGCCGAGAAAAAGAATAAGCAGCTCTGCAGATGATGAATAGTCTAATGAAGTCAGGGAAAGCTGCATAATTAAGCAAGGCTGAGGTAAAACCACAGCTATTTTGGAAGAGTTCTAACTTTAACAAGGCCAGGATTTTACTTCAGGTCTTCATAGAATACACTAAAGATTTTTTTTCCTTAGCCCTGAAGGATGAAGGCTTATAGCCTTAATTTTATTTATCCCTTCTTACGTAACCATGAATGCTCTCATTAGCCATATAAATGTCTAATACTCTTTCAAATGCTGGTAAACCCAGCCACTCATTAGTAGCCCAAGGGCAAAATAATTCCTTTCACCAGTGCTGCAGATTTATAAAGTTTGAGCCTTATAACATTTTTCTCTTAGGGGGGCTAGGAATATGCTTAATTCATTTTCTTATAGTTGGAAAATTATTATTAAAAAGTTTTAAAAGTTTATCCATTGAAAAACATTTGTATTTTATTCTATGGATCTTTTTCTCTTGAGAAATACTTGCAAACATTCATTGAGATCAGCTTATGTGGGGCTTTCAGGCACACCTTTCAAATTTCCTGCATTTTGAAGAATAGCACACACATTTCTGTGGGGCTGATTTACTTCTCTTCCACACAGATCCAATCTCCCTCACTTCAACTGCTGAAAACTATTTCCACTGTGAATTTAAAAATATGGTAGCATGATTTTCACACTAAAAGAAATGCCTTTTTGTTTCTCCATGGCTCTTATTTTTCAGTGTTTCATTTGGAGCTTTCATTGAATGTGTTTTCTCACATTTAGCATCTGGCAGGTTTTTGTGTGTGATTTATGATGTAGTCAACATGTTTTGACCACACTCCAGCTGATCAAGAAGCTATTTTAAAGAGAAAAGCTGACTGTGGACAGAAAAAAAATAATATTCTCAAAAAAATTAAAATAAATTTGACGGTAACAGTAATAGCTTTGTTCAAATACTGCTTTCTGAGGAGTCCTGGTAAATAGATTTGTCATTGCATGGTTGTGTGATAACAGGCAAATGACTTCCCTACAAATACTGTTTTCCTTAATCCTTCTCATGTCTTCCTTGTCAGCATTGACATCTTCAGAGGTAAGATGGGCTCTTTGCTCCTGTGCATGAGGCTCGGGATGCAGGAGGCAGCTGAGCTGGTCACAGCTCACTGAAATGAAAGAGTGAGATCCTTCTCCCTTCTTCCTTGGCTGTGGCACTCATCTGTTTGCATGTGGAACCAATTTGCCTCTCTAACCCAACCAAGGACTTCACTTTTTGCCAAGGTAATTTTCTGCTCTTTTGTTAAATGGAATCAATGCACCACGAGATCAGACCTGTGCCACAGCTGTCTGAAGGTGAAGTATTGGCAGTGCAAGATATGGAATTAAGAGAAAAGAAAGAGAGGGCTGGGTGACGAGTTGCTGATTTGGTCTGAAATCTGCTGTAACCTGTGTAATGATGAGAGTTGTTGCATTTCTCTACCCCAGTAGAAACTTCTGTTGTGAGCTTGGAGGAGCAATGCTGTGCTCTTCTGCCTGAGATCCATGTTACTACAACAGGGTGAGCACAGACAGGCTTCAAAATCAATGGTGTGGCTGCAAGCTGTTGTTAAGAGTCAGAAGAATTCAGATTGTTACTATATCAACTATATCAACAAAAGCCAACGTTTTCAAAAATACCTGCTTTTAAGTAGATATCCAAGTTTCCAAGTATTCAATCATCATCACTTCAGTTCCCTATTTCTCAGTAACTTTGTTTTATCAGTGGTGGATAACTTGAATTTAGGTTGTTACCATATGTGGGTCAGTTTGTATGGATTTTGAAGTGTTTGCACCAGGCTGGCAGTTTTGACAAACCAGGCCACTGTTTTGACAGAGATGTCTTTTTATCTTCCTTTCTGGGCTGAAACTCAGTGTTTGTCACAGAGATGTTCTTTAGCAGGCTCAGAAAGGAGCTGAAGGCTGTCAAATAAGAAATGACAGTACTACAGCTTCGTGGTGTTAATGTGACTGAGGCAGGGGACAAGGGGACAACCCTGGCAGCAAGTGTTTCTGTCCCTGATAGCATGGATGAGCTCTTGGCTGTGTGCCCTCTCCTTTCTGTAAAGTACAGATGGCCATTGGTGAGATGCTGTGTTTTGGCAGATGACAGTGACATAGAGAGATGTGCAGACATGCAGTTTGCTGCTAACCAATATACAAACTTCCTAGTTGCTGTAATCTTTTGCAGATGTTCACCCTCTGAATTTTCCAGTGAGCAGTATGAGATTTCCTCTTCCTGGAATGCAAAGCAGCAGCTCACCTGCGACCAAAATTTGTGTGGTGCTTTAGAGCAGCCAATTGTGCAGAGGCTTGCTGATTAAAGACACTTTTGAAAACAAGCAGCTGCTGTCAAATGCGGCTGATGCAGGTTTCTGAGACATTGCATGCTGCAGGAACGCTTCCCTTACTGATTTTGGCTGAAATGCCATCATTTCTGCCTCTAGTCCATGGCTGGCCCTTGCTGGCTCACCAGTCCCACCAGGCAGCCAGTGGAGGGAGCTGGGCAAAGCTGCTCCCTGTCCCACTTCAGGAGAATCATCTGCACTAGCACAGCCCTTTGGGCCTTTCAGAAATGCAGCTGAGTGTGTCCAAAGTGAGTTCAGGGGTTCTTATGCTGCCCCAGTGGCTGGCAAAGTGGTGGGGATGTGGCCCCAGGCAGAAAACACTCACAGGCAGAGGGAAAGACCCCTCCCCAAAGCCAGTGCCACGTTCATCAAGGCATGTGGCCATCATTAGCCTGTGGACTCACACTTAGGGGCAGTGTAGTCCATCCAAAATGTGTTTTAACTCCAGAACACAGAGTCTGAGAGCTGGGACCTGGCTTTTTAGCCCATTCCATGGGCAACCTGTTCCTTTCATGTTCATTGAGCTGTGTCTGGTTTAGTGTCTTAAGCTTGGAGAGAAAAGACACATGAATTTGGACACAAAGGTCTCAGCCCAGTGCTGACATTTCACTGAAGGTTCTCTGGCACCTTTTTTTCCCTCTATTAAATATTGCTGTGTCCTAGAGACAAATTCTCTATTATATAGCAGAGTATTACTTTAATTTTCTCCTGTGGTATATATTCCAGATCACAAAGACATACCACAGCTATGTTGATCGTTATGGTTCCTCTGAGTTTTCCTCCATCAACCATAACAGAAGGTAATTAACTATTTAGGAAGTGCAACCTCTAAACAGACTTCTAGTTTCACAGTTTTATGTTACATCCCGTAGTGGACAAGATGGAGAGAAAGGATTATTTAAAAATAGCTTTGAGGTAACACATTACTGAAGTAATTTCAAACAATCTGAAAGAGTTATTTGGAATGACAGCTTTTATTACTTCCTCTGTTAGTATATTAGGGGATAAAATGCAAGGGATTGAAATGAAGCAAGAAATATTTTTCCAGGTGTTTGTAGATGATACATTAAATAATTTAGTAGCTGGGAACAGTGTGTCACGCAGTCATCCAGCAGGAAGATGAAAATTGGGGATATAAAATTCCCCCAGCTACAGTTCTGGTCTTGCTGATATTTGCATCAGCAAAGAAATGGAATAACAGTGACAAATCTGGCCAGAACAGTTGCTGTTTCATTGCAGTATGCATTTTCTATTTGAAAATATACAACTGAGAGCCCCTCAGGTCTCTCTCTAATATCTTCCTGTTGCTCTAATTTTTAATTCTTTCATAATTACAAGTTCTTCCAAATTATTAACTACATGTGCACTCTGGTTTTATGTCCTCCCCTTCCTAGAGGCCTTATCCTTTCCTAAGTATGGGGTAGGTATTTTGTTCTCATTAACATCTAGTTTTGCCTTTGATCTTAGCTAATATCTCTGATATAAATTGCTCCTAGTCTGGACTATAACATCTTTTTTAAGACATAAAACTATGAGCATATAAGAGTGAGGTATCAGCTAGCAGAGATTTTCATTTGCATCACTTTCATCAGGAAATAACATTATAATGCCACTGAAGTTTCAGTGCAGCTCCTAGTCTGGCACAGATAAAATATCTTATGGCTGTAGAGATTCATATTGATTCAAAACAGTTTAGTTAATGAAGATAATAGACACCATTGTTCATTTTAAATAGGAGAGAGCCGTGATAATGATACAGACTACAAGTGGGTAAGTAACTTCCATTATTCATACAAATTACTAACCCACTTGTAGCTTGAATGAATATGTAGTTCATTTAATTTGATCATCTTCCTCAAAAAAGAAAAAAAATCTACAATGGAATAGACCCTTCTCAGACACGAACATCAGTTGCTATTGTTGATCAGAGGGGTCACCTGTGTCTGAATCTGCAGATGGTTTGTGAACACTTTGTTATAGAAGGATTTATTCATTGTATTGTCTTCATTTTTATTTTGGCAAACAAAAGAGGTTTTTGGTTAAGGATGTCACAATCAGATTTTCACCTTGGCTCTGCTTCACAGAATCTAAAATACTGACAAATTGGGGCGTTGGGCTCTGAAAAGAAACTTCTGTGAGATCATGAGAAACTGAAAAATTCTGGTTTCATATCCTTGTGATTGCCTGCTGTAATTGGACAGTTTATCAGAGAAGTTGTGTTCTATCCATTTGTGGGGGTTTTCAAGACTGTCTCATTTGCAGTGGCAGACTGGACTCAGAGGTTACTTTTTAGCAATATTTCTGTAGCTTTGTGATTTAAGGTATTTGGGATAACCTGAAAAACAACTGTCAGTTCAGAATTTGAAACTTGAATTTTCCCTCTCTGAATGTTCCCTACTGTGATGTAATGTTGGAAACTCCACAAAAGAAAGAACCTGGATTTCATTCACTTTCACTGTTTTTCCCTTTAAGGCTTGTCTGATTGCATAAATGTCATGAATGTCATGTTCTTACATGATTCATCTACATAGGAAAATTTATACAAGAGGTTACAAAGGTCAGGAGTGAGACAAGTTTTAGGAGAGAACCAGAAATTTTTAGGGATTTTCAACCTTTGATAGTTTCCACCGAACAGAAAAAAATAAGGGATTAATCTAAGTTTCTCTGTATCACTGAAAATGTTTGAAAATTGTGATCCAAAGCTCAATAATTCTCAAGGAAAGAGTTAAAATAATTGATTTACCTTTTTTTTTTTTTTTTTTGCCTCTGTTAATTCTGAGTTGCTAAAGTTCATTTCCTCTTCCCTCCCACTTCCTGTCCCTTCAGCTATTTCTAGAAACATTATTCCACTACCTTAATCTGGTATCTTTGTATTTTTTAAAAAAATTATTTTATTTTATCCTCTTTTTTTCTTCCTCTGGTATGGATCATTTTCTATGAAGCAAATAGTATGACCATTGTTTTGGTAATCAACACTGTATTTTATAAATTCACCTTATTACAGGTTTACTGATTTAGATACTTTGCATGTATGTGTGTAGAAGTATGGCTGAGTGAATGGAGAAATTATATTCCATTCATCTGCTCTGTTCCATCAATGCTTAGTGCTTTTTATTTTTATATTAGTTCAGTGCTTGGAATAAGCAGCAGCCCCAGCCTTCTGTCTCCCAGCACTGCAAACTGCAACAAGACCATAAGTTGCACGAATAACTGTTTTCTCAGCTCTAGAGCACTTGGCTTCTGAGCTCAGCATTCACAAAAATTCCTGAAGCCCTGCTGCTGCTGGGTTCTTGGGGCACTAAGTGCTGTCCTGGCACAAAATTTGCATTAAGTACTTTAAAGCTCTTGGAAGAAAATCTTTCATTTTAGAAAGCAGCTGAAATCAACCTTGATGTTTGTGCCTTCATAAGAAACATGTTGTTTTCTTTAAATGTAAAGAATTGGCTTGACATTTTCACAGGCACCACTGTGATTACGAGGCAGAGGTTTCCAAATATCAGATTTGAATTACACTCAGTTCCAACTAGCTATTGCATTCTCTCCTCTGAACTGTGTTTTGTTAAACACACATTCATGCCTCAGAGCAGTTTAGAGGAAAAACAGGTTCTTATTCTAGAAACGGTGTTCTAAGAAGAGAATTTAGATAACCTTCACCCAAAAGACCTTTCTAAACCAGCTGCATAAAGAAAATATGATAATGTATGAAAAGAGAATCCTGAGGCTCATCTTGCTCTGGTTGCATGCAGATCAGCTTCGCATTTGTCCTTGTATCTCCATGTATATTCTTTGACAAAATCTGGTTGTGGATCTCACTGGAAATCTGAAGACCCAGTTTGCATTTCTACTTCATTGATAAGTCAGAGGCTCATCATTTTAGGTGAGGATGTTGTTCTCCCCTGTTGTATGGCAATATTTTGGGAAAAAAAGCACACTTCTGAGTTTATAAAGGGAGCAGAAAAGCTTCGGCTTCCTTTAATGTTATACAAGTCTCTTTGCAGACAAGCTGTGTCTGTGTGCCTGATTTTGCCATTTTCATTTTCTTTCATGCCTGCTACAAGAACTTTTAAAGTCAAGTTTTGACATACATTGGTAGCAGTGGCAAATTGAAAAGTACTTGAAACACACAAAGTGGTTTGAGGTCTTTGCTTTGCAAAGGAGCCAGGCTCTGAAGTAACTTCTGAGTGGTGAAAGATATCTCAGTACATGAAAACCTCAAGCTGCCAAACTGCCTATGAGCTGAGGGAGACTGCTTCTGATCTACACTTCAGGTTGTCCTCTTGATCTGCCCCTGCCTCTGATTCTATCTGTGTTACTATTGCTGCTTATTTTTCTTAAATATCAATAGTTTTGGAGTGTGGGTATCTGGCAGACTGCTTCAGGCAGATCCTTACTACTCCTTGATTAAAAAAAGAGAAGTCAAGCTGAAATGTGGCAAGGGATGAGGACAGCAGTGAAGATAGAGTGAATGAGAAAAAGAGGGCTAACACAGGCTAGGTATTACTGGTGTCTGCATTAGAGGGGATTTGATAAGGCTACTGTATTGCCCTTCCTAAAAAAGTTATAATAAATTCTTGTCTAACAATTGGTTATTTCACCCTTAATTAAAAACTTGGAACTTACAATTTTCTTCTTAGTCTATGCATATTATCCTCCTTCTTCTGGGAGGGATACTTTGAATAGAAATTTTGTTAAGGTAGATTTGAAGGGATGATAGAAGGCTTTTCCAACCCTTAATCAAACAGGAACAGTTTTCTGTGGATTTTTTTCTCAAATAAACAGGTGCTGGTTTGCAAGTCCAATTTTGAATCAGCAGGATTCTTCAGAACTTCTCTGCTTATTAAAAAGCCAAACTTACATTGGTGAAAAACAGCTCTCCGTCTAGCTTCTTTCTGGGAAGAAAGAAGCTAGATTGAGGAAAGAGAGGGAAAAGCATAAATCAAATAAATACTCCTTCTGTAATTCTCTCACTCATGAACTAGTAGTATTTTAAATTAGGGTGATAATTTCTGTGCCTGTGTTCTCCACAGATAAAGCACAGTATAGAGCTTTTCACCATTACAGAACTGTAACCACCTGTGAGGTGAGAGACTTGATCCCAGACAATGGATGAGAAAACATTCCCAACCCAGTGAATGCTGGCAAATCATCCTTGTAATTTCAAACACTTCTCATAGTCTTCCTCCCAGCTCCTCTTGTGCTTCCTCACAACACAGACAAAGGAAAACAGCTTTTCCTTTATTCCCTGGATAAGGTGTGTGTATTCTGTTATCAAAGGTCATGCACACAGCGACCTCTTCTCTCTCCTTGGTCTCTCGCAATGGACAGACTCAATATTTCTCTGAATGAAAAAGGCACATTAAACATGATATTTTATATCAAAGGCACCATTGCCTGGTTCTGCATCAGAACTAATATGGTATTGTAGGAGCTCAGATCCTTATTGATTAAAGCTCCTCCAGGACTGCAAGCAAACACTTGAAGAACATTTGTTACTTTCTGTGGAACTGACAAAATGTTCCCATAAATGTTTGTCCTTTATGGTTAGAAAGAAAATCTATATTACCACAGGTCATATTATTCCGGGATGTATTTGCTTAGTGTTTCTAAAAGAAATGCATGGCAAATACAGATGCTCTTGAGCCCATGTAAGCTGACTTTGAACTGGACTTTTCCCAAAGGTCAAAACCTCATTTCTGACCTGAGCTTTCTAACAGCTGCAGGGATAACAGCAATTATGACTTACCTTGTGCAAGCACAAGTGATATTGACCCAAAATCTGCGTGTTTGTAGATCTGTTAAAAGCTTAAAAAAAAGCTATTGTAATTTCTAAGAAGAAACATACTAAAATGGGAGTGCTAACAAAACCTGCAAGGTACTGCAGAATAATCTAGGATATGGTACAATTATATCAGTGTAAAATATAATCAAAAGAATAATTTAGATCCAAAAAATGAAAATATGAAGTGAATGGACATGATTTAGTCTTTTCTATTTGAAACTTTTTCAAGTTCCCAGAAGGGAGAGGACTGAAAATGTTGGTTTCCCTGAAATCTACATTTTCTCAATATTGCTTTCTCACAGATGTTCGCATAATTTCAATATTATTATGTCTTGATATCTCATAGGTAAGAAACTGGTATCTACCATGACAAATGCTGTCTTTTGAATGTCAACTCTTATATTCCTAAACTGTTACCACAAGTAACATCAGTGCTTGCATGAACTTCTAATGTTTTTCCCAGTAGTGAGCAGTGTAATGCACTGGCGTTGCAGAAACTGGATTTCTGTTCCCCGTTCTGGCACTGCACTATGAGACCTTATACTTTCCTTCCCCTGTGCTCTCTGTTTAGATTTGTGAGGTTTTATACCTCAGGTATTATAGGCTCAATTTATACTTTAAAATGTCTATTCAATGGGCCTTAATTTTAGGCAATTGTTTTAGAGGATGTCACAGAAGAAATGCATGATAATGACTATAAAAAAAAAGAAGTGTGAAATCCAACAATATCTATTTTAATGCTCTTGAGAGAGCATGTTTTTCCTGGCTTTGCTGCCTGAAGCACAGCTTCCCTCTTTCATTCCTGTTGAAGGGAATATCAGAGTTGCACCTGAAATGTAAGAACAGGAGGTAAAAGAGGGTGTAAGAGAGGTGACAAAGAAAGGGCAAATTCATTAATGCTTGGAAACTACATCTGACTCTCTAGGTGTTTGTGTGATAAGTTTATGCCTTGCGATTTTTCATACCAATCTTTTCCTTCTCTTAAATTTGCAAACTTTGCTGTGCTACTTTGGAAGGAAAATTTTGCAAATGATTTCATTATGGGGTTTTTAATTTCCCTGGCTGTTGTGGTCCAGTCATATTGAGATATTCAGTTGAATTCCTGCCTCTTCCCTGCACAGGATCTCTTTGGGGTAATAGCCATAGGAACATACCTTGCACAGTAGTTTCAGTCAAAGCATTTTCCTCCTTTCCTGCTTGTTGATGGATCCTCAGCTTCATCCAGATTAATTTTTTTTCCCAGACAATTTTCAGACAGATTGGTTTTCTAATCAGGTTCCCATCTCACCAGGGTGACAGGGGGCAATATTGCCAATACCTTTGACCAGTAAGCCTTGCTCCCAGTGGCAATCTGACAGAGATGTCACAGGGCTGTGTCTCTTTCCTTCCTGCCTCATCAAAAAATCTGTGTTTTCCTTCTTTAGTATGCATTGCGACACTGATCTGCCACATTGCTGCAGTTCTTACAATCATTCTTGTCATAATCAGACATACTATAAAATCATTAGATTAATTAGAGTAACCTTGCAGTAATAAGACTTGTTGTGCAATTACCACTGGAATTACATAAAACAGTTGTGTGCCAGGTTTGCCTTCTGCTTCTTGTAGAAACCCTGAGCCCTTAGGCACCCTCCCCTGTCAGAGCTGGTCCTCCTTGTACAAGACCAGCAATGCAGACGGATGGAGATGGCAAATTCCTTTCAGGACTCAGCTCTTTTACATTTAAACTGTTAGTATCATATTGTTTCTTGTTAAAAATCTATATTTCTTGGTTTTAAACTGAGGCTTGTTGAAAGGCTTCTGTAGAATAGCTTGAAACTGGCCTCTTTCCAGGCTTAGCCATTTTTGTGACAAGAACACTTCCAGAAGTTTTTGTGATCCTCTTTAAAATGCAGCATTATTATTAATCTTTGGTCCTAAACTTGAACAGTGGTATAGATGAATGAACCATTTCTACAATGAATGATCCAAAACCACAAGATGATATAGAATTTCTTAGTTTGCAAGCTGACTGTGCAATAGATTTATCCTTCTTAGAGTCACAGAGTGTTTGCATGACTTTGAATTACTCTTGGGAGTCAGCACTCCAGTTATGCCGCTGTGCAGGGAAGGTAAGGGTTTTTTGGTTTTTTTTTTCAGAGACATTGTGAAGCTGGAGAACAATTATTGCAGAAGATATTGTGTGGAAGAGTTTAGTAATAAAGCAAGGAGCTTTCTGTAATAGTTGCACAGTTCATATTGAGGAAAGATTGTCATAATTTTGAAAACTTTCAGCTCGTATCTTGTTAGTTAACAGTGCATCATTGTGTTGACCATGGGATCCTGAACTAATAGCTCTCTTTCACCTCTGTTTTGCAGTGTAATTTGTTCTTAGCTATTACCTAAGATTTTAGTCTCCTGTACTGTTTTGGTGTTACTAAGAAATTATTATTCTAAGCACAGAACTAGCTTGCACTGGCAGAAAGAACATCTTCAGGGGTTGCTATAGCAAATATAATGTTGAAATCCCCTTGGCAGCAGTGAGATGGAGCCCTGTTGATATGCAGAGTATACTCCCTAGTTCAGAAAATCATGCATTATTTTCTTGATTCTATTAAAGCCCCAACATATTTATTTCAGCCGCATGTTGGTCAGATATGAAAGAAAACCTTTTTCCCTGTTAAGTTGCATTATGTGTAAATTACATGGGAAAGTAGGTAGTGGCATTTTAGGCAGGTAGCGTTGTATGGGTTCATAGGGAGCAACAGAAACTTGTCTGTGTAGTTGTGTCCATCACAGATTTTTGCTTCCATTTCCTGGAGTGATTGGCAATACCTCAGTTTTTACTGTTCTGCATTTCTGACAGTGTTGGTTATCTGGAAGTTTGGGGAAATTGTGACCTGTGCCAACTTAGAACCAGTACTGAGTCAGGTTTTTCCCAGTCTTTACACATCCACATCTATGGCTCTATGGAGTGTAAAATGTTTCTCTGCTTTTCCAAGTGCTGTTTCCTAGCAAAAATCCTGAAGAACGCAGCAAGCCAGAGCTGATGCAGCTGTGCTTGCAAGTAAAGGATGAGCCAGTGTTCCAGTAAGGAAAGTGCATTTCCTTGTCATTGTGTTGCATGAGGATGTTGTAGGGTCTGTATTGGGATTTTTGACTTGTAAATGAGTGCCTTCTGGACCTCGTTGAACTGGAAAGGCACTAAATAATTAAAAGAAAATAAATGAAAATGCTCTCTGCCAAACAATTGCAAAATAGGGACTTGACTGTATGGCTGTAGATATGGGAATGGGTCCTTCATTCTAAAAAACAAAAAAAAGGGACTGTGCTTGCACAAAAATTTAACAGAATAATTTTTAGAGATCAAAAGCTAATGAGTGAAGGCAGTGAAGATTTATCAAAAAGAAGTCAGTTTTCCTCTGATAAAGTTTAGGTAGCTGAATTTCCTTTAGTCTAATTCTCTGTAATTCAGTAAATTGTGTGCGACAGTGACACAAAGATAGTTACTAAAACTAAAATGGAAAAGAGAGAAATCAGTCATGGCTGAAAGAGAAATAACAATGGGTTCATCTGGAAAAGAAACTGCTGGACTGAAGGGTGATTACCATTGAATTCCTCAAGCATAGGCCCTGCTTAATGCTCCCATTAATAAACTTGTCACAAAGTATCGAAGCACTTAAAATTTTGTTGATCTCACAAAGCTGAAGCTGTCAGTACACAGAAAGATTGAAATACCACACCAGAACAACCGGATGACAGAAATAATAAAAAATTAGCTGAAATTTAATGGAGCAAAGCACAGGGTCAAGCACAGAGGGATTAATGAACAGAACTTCTGCTACTTGTTCTGGTGGCTCCAAGTGGAGATGACAGCTGGAGAGAAAATCTGGGTGGTTTCCTTGAAAACCATTTGATTGGGAGCCACCAGTGCCTCAGAAGAGATGCAAAGAGGACTGAGAGGATGAATCAGACCAAGGGAGATTGTATGGTGCTCTGACAAAAAGAAGTCTGAGAAGGGATATGAACGTTTTCTGCTGGGGATAAACCCAAGATGAGTAATTTCAGGCACAGAGAGGCTGGAACTATTGACCATAAATAGATCAGGAATAAAATAACAGAATTGCAGCGACCTAGAAGCACCATCGGTCAGCCTCCCGTTAGAAACTGTGGGTCTAAGAAATGTGATCATTAGACACACAGTTTATAAAATATACAAATGCAGCTAAGCAATTAGGCTTCATGTCCTTTATCTTGTATTTGCATGCAAGTGCTTTATCTAATAAAATTGAAGCCTTCCAGAACCAAACCAAAACAAACAAACAAAAAAATCTTTGAGTCAGCCTGTCCACTTAATAAGTTGTCTTTTACAAATTAACCAAATGGAGTTAAAGATCTTACAACTCCTTCAGGGTTGTAAGATGGAGCACTGTTTATGTTGATTTATTTTTTTTTCTCTTCCTCATTCTGTTATTACGTAGTTGGCACACCTTTTCTGCAAGCACCTTTAATACTACACTTTACAGCACAACCTTCTGTCACATCTGCCAGTGTAATTCAGTTAATTTTAGTGCAGTTTTGTGAACCAAGGTCCTGGCTTTCAGGCCCTGATGAATTATCTGTCAGAATTTTTGCCACTTTACATTTTTGTAACAGAACAATAAGAGAGGCATAAAAAAGTCAGATATGTCAGGTGTACATTTCCTGCTCTATCACTGAGGAAGAATTTTAGGACTCCAAGTGTAATGATGTCCCCCTGTAAAGCTTCCATTTCGCTGCTGATGTTGTTGGGGGAAGTATGAGACCAGGAGGGGCTACTATGAATACTTGTTACCATGGGTCAAGTCTTCAGGCAGAGCCTAATTTTCTGTATGTCAGGGAACCTATACTGATTTATACCCCTGATCCCCAATACGAGACTGCCTGTGAATAGCATTTAATACGGCCTTGATTTTCATGTTGCCAGGGTCACATTGTCCCTGTCAACTTTTCTGGAAGACTATTTATAATTTATAAATACAGTCCATGCTTACTCAGCTTCTTAATTGAATTAGGTATTTATCAGAGACCATACAAGATATTTACAAGCCATATTCTGTCTCTGAACACATTTACATAATGTCACTGCTTCTATGATTTCCTTATCATTTTAAACCACGTTTGCAGTGAGTGGCTGATGAAAAACTCATTGAAGTCAATGAACACAAATGAGTTTTACTTCAGTATTTCACATGTTTGATATAGAAAGAAGTATATTGCCTTGGCCTTGCTCTTCACTGATGATGTTTTTCTTGCCTTCTATTAATTTTTTCTTGTTTTCCTCTTTAACTTTATTCTCTAAATTTGGTAGGATCTGCTCAGGGGTAACTGTTCTGAGACAGGTCAGTAATTTCCAAATACTATTTAGCAGGCATATGTGAGGTGCTTTCCCTTGCCCTTGTTTTGCACCTAGCAAGGGATAACTTTCATGAGTTGTTTTGCATTTCATATGGCAATAAATTAACACCAACTGCCCTCTCCCTGGAGCCTGCTGTGTAAGCACAATTTCTCATTGCTATAAAACAACTCCAACATTGTACTCTTATGGTAGCAATGAAATTATTCATCTTTTAAGATTTATTTCTGAACTAGCACCTGTGCACTGACAAACTACAGCTTGAACTGATTGGCACTTCATGGGGAAAAATCATCTATACATTACCACTTATTTGCTCTTTAAAGTATTCCATGTTTTCTCAAAACACAGAGGGCTGATATTTTCGTAGGGTTTAAAACATATAGATTTGCTCCTTGCTATGGCCACAGATCACTTGTTGACCAATCTCTGGCCAGTTTGCATCTGTGAGGAACTGGGTCTGTTGATTACTAACATATTTTGTGCTGGGCTCAGGCAGAGCTCCTGCAGTGCTCTCACATAGTCACACGGGCTGAGGTATTGTATTAGCCTCAGAGGTGATGAAATTTAGAATTTTGTTTAGGGCTCATGTTTAAAATGAAAATTTCAAAGCACTTCCATAGAAGTATGTGTCCCTAATCTGCATACATTATTTGTCAAGACAAGTGCAGTCATCCTCCTGGAGAATGGTTGGTGCTCCAGCTGAGCCCTGCCCTTGCTTATTTCTTTACTCACTTTCAAAGCTTTCAAGAGCCTCTTTTCTTGCTCTACAGTGACTAATTTCCACATGAGCTCCTTTATTCACAGCACAGAAAGAGATAAGCACTTTATGGAGAGTAGCAAAGCCTGCTCCATTCCTTTTCCTTGTTTCTGAACCTCAACGCAGTGAGGCAGTGTCAGCTCTGGCAGGTGGGAGGAGGCAGCTGTGATCAGCTGACAAATGAAAATCCTTCTGACACCAATAACAAGGAAAAATGCTCAGAAGGACTAGAGATGACAATTTAAGTAGGTAAGATTTTGAGAGAATCTTTGACAAAACATGATTGTGTATCTCAAGGAAGTTTTGACCTTCAGTCTCTTATTCCCTTTCTGGAGAAAGGGAAGGGAGAATGGTAGGTCCAGAGTCAAACCAAAACAACACAGGAAAAAAGTAGTATAGCTCATCTTCATTTGAAGCAAATCCATAAAAGGTGCTCCTGCTAAATCAGAAGGCACACTGTGTTGTTCAGTTTAGCTAAAAAACGATCAGACCAAGAATCATAAAGTTCCTTTTTGTTCTGCTTTGACCCTTCTTGGTTTGCCCTGGGGTACTCTTTGTTTTCTCTTAGTCTTGTCTAGGTCAGCTCCTTGATGCAATTTTTCTACAAGGTAACAAAACATGGAACAGAGAAATTCATTTTCCCTCTGTATGCAGTGTAAATGAAGGCCTGCCATGGAAGAAAGGAATTTGTCATCCAAGCTGATTCAGGACAGTGGATTAAATATTAAATGGAATAATTGTATTCGCCTCTTGATGGCTGTTGAGCAAATAGCTGAACCAGATAGGAAATTTTTATAAAGGGATTCCCTAGTTATTTATTAACAAAATTACCTTGTTGTTTGAATTGCCCGCTGTACCTTGGTTTAAAAGCACCACAATCAGGACAAAAAGGCTATAAGTACTGCCTTGTACTCAAGTGAAGGACACCTGGGAAAAGAACAGGGTCTCAGTGATGATCAAAATGAAAAGACTTCAGGAAGCAGTTATGTTGCAAAGGGTGATTCAGAGCTTTGCTGTCCTCAAGTGCCTGGTAATGATATTTCTTTATAAAATCCTTTCAAATATTTCACTTTAGATCATGTTTAAGATACATTTCAGTATTCCTTTCTACAGTAAGTACTAGATCTTTAGAAGCTTAGTGAATGTTTCTAAGTTAATACATTTTCTTGAGGGACTCTTTAATCTTCACCTGTTAAGTTTTTACGCTCTGTCCAAATGTGCACAAGTACATAAATCTTATGAAAAGTCCACTGATAAAGGGTTGTACATTTCTTAATCTCCTTCTGTATTCCTTTCCAGTAAGTGCTCTGAGCACCTGGCTATTCGAACTATTTACTGTTATGGAGTTCAGATATTTCTTGTATTTTATCCCTGCACTCCTTTGTATCTCTCTAGCTGCCAGAAGAACAATTCTTTGGGAGTGCAATTGTTCCCTGTCAGTTCTCAGTTAGGGATCAGTCGATTTTTCTTTATGGAAACAACTTTATAGGCTCAGCTTCTTTCGCTTCTGCTTTTTGATTGTGGGGTCTTAGATACCTGGACATAACTTTCCATCAAGGCTACAACTATTTTCTGTTCCCATACCAACATCTTCAGTTTCCTTTTCCCCATCTAAGCATTCTTTCCATAGAGAACTACTAGGATAGGGCTGCACCACTGCTGAGCTGTCCTCTGTGCCCCTACCATGGGAATTACTTCCCCTGCCAAATATCCAAATACACTAACTTGCAGGTATTTTCTGACCCCCACAACAGCTTCTCTTTTATGACTAATAATCATTAATATTTCAAAAATGTGGTGAAACATAATTTGTGATTGTCTGCTATTTCTCCTTTTTTCCCCAGTCATATTAATAACCTTCTAGAACTCATCAGAGCATCACTGAAGGTTATTTAAGAAAAGATATATTAATTTGGAGTAAATGCATGCTCTTTTATCTGCATACACTGCAATATATGCTCTTTTCCCTGTATTTGGCATTTATGAAGAGTGACATTGTGAAGGCAAGTGTTTTAAAAAGTTCAGTAAGTTTGGACAGCTTCAGCAAAAGCAGTGATTTTAGATACAGAAAAGGCACCTTATAAATGAGACGTTAAAAAGCTCAGAGTCTTTCGTTTATTTGGAAGGATAATATGACGTGAGTTTAGCAATCTCTAAAACAACCTAAATGGAGACATAACATGATAGAAAGGGGTAAAGGGGAAATAATTTAGTGGCTGGAATTTGAAGACACACAATCTAGAAATAAAGTCCAAATGGTTGTTAAGACAATTTATAAGTTGGTAAGATTTTCATCACATTAGGACCTTAAAGATGAAAAAGAGGTCCTTTTGAAAAGTCAGATCAGTCAGAAATAATGGGCTTCCCTTGGAAGCATATTTAAGTTAATTTATGGTGGTAATCCTATCACTGTTCTTGCTCTGTTCCTTGTGTCCTTTTCCTTTGATTTTTTTTTTTCTTTCTTGCTAATAGGAATATTCGACCAAGACTTTGTAAATAAGACTTAACACTACAAAGGGAATTTTGACCTGCTGTATTCATCTCCATATGTAGTAAGACAAAACCATGAAATGGCTTTGTGATGTGTCCTCATTTTTGTGCTGCCTCATAAGGTCCAACTTCCCCTCATGGTACAATATAGAGTGATGACAGCACTACATTGTATCCTATCTATCCACTGGAGTTGAATATACTTAAGTAAGCAATTATGGTCCTTAAAACACCCATGAACATTGGAATTTTTTTCTATGAACTGATGAGTCTGAAGTTATTGTAATAACAAATGCTTCAGTTCAAGAAACTGTTTTTCTTTTTTTTCTAGAAACAATAAGCACCTCTCAATTGCCCTACAGTTCCAATCCAACAACATTAATTTATGTCTTCCCATAATAAGTCTTTAAAGGCACCAGAATTCTCCCAGGACTAAAAATCTTATACAGAAACATACTGTATATTGAAAAAACAATAATGAACAATATTTTTAAATAAACTTCTCCAAGAAACTCTGCAAGTAAGTAAACATTAATGCCTTCCTCAAGAAGAATAAAATCTGTCACAATGCTTTCTACTTTGGGTGAGAATGAGTCTTCTCAGTGATAACGAATGACTGTGTGTATCACATAATAATGAGTATTAGCTGAGTGCAGCCATGATCAGAAATAGAGCTGTGTCACTGAGACACAACAGGAATTACAGCAAACTTCAAGGGAAGAAAGTCCAGAGAATTAGGAATCTAAAGGACCTGAATACCCTTCTCAAGCTACTTGCCATTTATAAGAGTACTTTTAACACATAGAAATGTAAAGATTGTCACAATATCATATAACAAACCTAAATCAAAAATGCGTCAGAGTAGATTTTTAAATTAATTTCTAGAGTTTTCATCAGTACATCTACAAAGATTTTTTGCTTATGACAGCACTTAATGTGATAACAATTGAAAGAAGAGTTAAATAGTCCAGGTAATTTCCTCTTGGTTAAGTACTAGCCTTTAAATACCTTTTAAAAATAGATCAAGACTACTAATATTAACCACGTCCTGAGCTAGACTGAAATTAGTTCTGCTGTCTTCAATTTCTTTTTGCTAGAAAGAGAAAAAGTAGCTCTATTTTGGCCAAGTAACCATCCATTTATTTACAAGCAGTGGACAGCAACCAGCTGGTAACTGTTAAAATTTCTGCAGTGGCTAAACAGAGTTTATACATCTTTAAATTAAATTTTTAACAAGTTAAATTTGTATTAATACATCTCAATTGAGAATTATCATTCATGATACCCTTTGACTTTTTTGCTCTGGTAACTGGAGAGTGTAACATCTCCAGCTCTAAGGCTGAAGGCAGCTGGTGTTTCATACAGCAGTGTCATTTAAATCACTAAATCCATCTGTGGCTTAATTTCAGAACAGATCATGAGTCACAGTCACAAGACTCGTAAGTTCATTACTTTGCATGGCTGTGGTAATTCCTGTCCTGTAACGCTGTTTCAAGATTTATCTGTAACATGGAAATCATAATGACTTAATCCTGTCTTTCCTTATTTTTTAAAGCTTTGCCTGAATCAAGATATTTGAATTATTACAGATGTTAATATAAAGACCTTTGTCATATTTGATCATAGCTTTTGAGTTGTACTTAAAAGGGAACTGATTTTGGTGAAGATGGCAAAAATCAATAGTTTAGGAAGAAAATTCTTCATTGAGGTAAATATAGTCATTGACTGTAGTGGATTTTGACTTTGCACATTTGTTTTTTTCCACATTTTCTCTTAATTCAAATTAGCCTTTCAGCACTTGAATCTCAATAAGTAAATCACTCTGATTTAATTCAAATAGACTCAGATGTTCAGAGTATCCAAACAAGGCTTTTTTTAAACTTTTTTGTACTGAACAGCCAGTGACTTAGAAGGCATTTATTACTTTGTTGTATAAATTGCTCATATCAGGCTTCCAGGGAAAGGCAAAAACTCATTGAACAGTGCTGGTTTACTGTACATGACAAAGGTAATGTCCTACAGAAGAAGTCTCTGGGCTTTTCCACTACTACATGGAAGAAGTAGAAGAGCTTCCAGACACATCAGTTGTATGAGGTATCTGCTTCTTCAAATTTTTGTTCCAGTGGAACTGAGGAACAGATACTAGGAAAGGTGAAGTTGTGACATCATTTCTGCGCTTTGCTTTTCCTCCTCTCTTTAAACAACAAAAAAAAATTTCTGTACTGACTGCAGGCTTCTTACTGTGCATTTCTCATTCCACCTGCTCTGCTGCAAGTCACCCAGAAGTAAAGAATAAACAAACCACAAGTACTGCTTTTGTTCTGTCCTCAGCCTCAAGGGTTGCTTGTTTTTCCCCAAGGCCCAATGATGGCTTTGTTACTTCAGCAAAAAAGATTGGGACCCAGGGGACCCAGCATCCTCCATTCAGAAAGAGCTGGATTAAGGACAGGTCTGAAAATTCTGAATATTTACCTGAATTTTTGCCAAGGGCTGTAATTTGACGATCTTTAGTGAAACAAAACAAAGCTCAGTGATGTTTCTAGAAGCCTGTGGATTTCTCCCCAATCCTTTACAGGTGAAAATAATGTCTCCTTTGAGTCCGCTCACCATTTTGTTATTTGAGATTATGCCATTCCCTAAAGCAGATTACAACTTTAAGGACTTGAAAATTTTGCAAACACCTCTCACAAATGGACCTCACCAAAAAACTCTGCTGTAAGTGAAAAATCCAATTCTGTAAAGAATTATGAACATGGTTTTTCTTCTATTCAGAATTAATCCTGAATTCAGCTGGATATACATAAAGTTTTGAAGCAGATATATTTCATTTTAGGTGCTTTGAAACTGAATAATATGTTTTGTATTTCTTAGTATATTGTTTATAAGCACAGAGAAATGGAGAAAAATAGAGCAACAGATCTGTGATTAATTTGAGGATGTTTAGATTCTTTCCCTTTTCTCTCCATCTAAACAAACATTTTGGCTATATCAGTTTTTAAAAGTGTTGCTTTTAATTTTTGATTAAGCTGTGTTTTCCTTTAGAAAATGGTTAAAATGTTCCAAATTAGTTCTTTGTTATTGTGCTGTGGACCTTGATTTCAAATACATAGTTTAGATCTTCACTTCTCATAACCTTAAACCTAAATCATGTACCTGAGATGGTTAAATTCAGCCTTTAACCTGATATGAGATTATATTTTCTTGATGCATTCGTTGTCCAGAGTAACACAGAGAACATGAACATGGTGTACCTTGAATTAATACCAATGTTATAATGTTGCCATTATGGTCATCCAGCTACTATTTCTGTATAAGTGGCTTCTGTTCTCAAATTCTCCATTCATCTGTGTTAGAAAAAAGTCTGTGGGCAGGAAATTTAGCACAATTCATGACAACATGTGTATTAATAGCCAGGTATACTAGGTCAGATTGTTAACAGTTAAATTGGGATATATCATAAAAAAATGAGAGGTGATTTCATCTTGTGGCTGATTAATCCCTTTTCGTCAATTGCAAAAAAAGAATTTTTAGAATTTCAGAAAACCTTTCCTTAACCCATCCTTTTTCCTCTTCTTTGTATTATGAAAACTAATTTCTTTTGAAAGGAATTTTTTTCTTGGCACCCTTTTTTTTTCTGTATCTGAGTAAGATTTCTCACTAAAACTTCAGGCTCTTGCTTTCTCTGCCCTCTTCACAATACAGAGAAAATTGTATCACGTAGTGAGTTTCTAAAGAGAACAGATTCATGGCACAAGCAGTAATGATGGCTTCACAGGAATGAATAAGGGGAATAGATTTAAATGTATCTTCATTTGATGGTTTGTGAAGACAAAAATGCAGATATACCTGCATCTTGGTGCAAGACTATCATCCTGAAGCATTTAGCTGAATGCTAAGTGGCAAAGGAAAACTATTTTTAATGTCTGTCTGAAGAATTTGATTGGGTTGTAATTATCTACCTACATGGTTTTCCTGGGAGGAACAGGGCACTGCTGGCTGTAGCGGAAACATTTGCTTTTTGATTTACATTAAAATCTTGCTTTTTACTGCTTCATGCAGCAATCAATGAGAGTGAATATTGCTGACTAGTTGATTGCAAGTGTAGTGATGCACTGTCTTAGTTAACCAGCAATTATTGTATTAAAATATATATCAGAACAAATTCCTTTCATGCTCTAATCTTTGCCCTCCTTAAACTCAGCTGTCAATAACAGACTGCACTCTGAATTACCTGAGAATGAAGTGCTTTGTTCTTTGGAGCTGCAACGTACCATGCCTGTGATGTTTGCTTCCCCATATCTTCAGATTGTCTGGAGTGGAAAGCTGAATGTGTGGGTCTGGAATTGCTGTTCATTCCCACCTCTTTGGTGCAATACAAACAGACTTAGAAGAAGCAGTTTTTCTAAATCAAATGATTTTTTCTTGCATTCACCTGAAAAAAAAAAAAAAAGCCCAAAACAACAGAAAAAGATCATGTCTAAATCCAAAACAATCTGAATCTGGCTTTTTTTTTTTTTTTTTTTTTTTTTTTTTTTTTTTTTTTTTTGTGTGTGTGTGTGTGTGTATTAGATTTTGATAAGAGGCTAATTAATTCTTTTCCTGATCCCTGAATTTGTTCTAGGCATTGACTTGAAAGCTGTTTTTAATTAATGAGGAGTTCAATGCCAGCTAACCCCAGCTGTTCATGCCAGAAGTCACCTATGCCCTCCAGTCCATTAGGGGCTTTATCTAGTGGTTTGGGGTGACTGAAAAGCCACAGGTGTGCTAATCTGTGGAGCAATCACTGAACTATTCTCCCTGGGAGTTTGGGGTGATAGGGGAAGAGTGAGCACAGTTCATGCCTTAGAGTGACTAGGATGTTCTAAATCTGAGTAACTTTATTTGCTGCATAAATCATGGAATAAATAATCATTAAAGTAATGCATAAGATAAGGACAGACTTAGAAGGCACTATGGAGATGAATAAAAGTTACCTGCATTTGTGAGAAATGAGGCGTGTCAGGCCAGTCTTACTGGGGTTTTGGGCCCTGTGTTTTAACAGGACAAAGCCAGAATCCCAAAAGGGATCCAGTATCAGGCACCAGCTCTGCTGTGAGAGGGAATAGGATGGAGGTGAGACTTGCTGAGTGCAGACGTGTCTGAGACATGACAAGTTGGAAGGCTGATATGTGGGAATAGAAAGAAATGGGAAATGCTGTGAGAAGATCTGCAACAGAATGAAGAAGCTGGGAAATGGGAAGCCTGGAGCTTTCCCTCGTGGATAAGGATCTTCTGTGACAGTAGAAGGAGGTTCAGAAGCGTGGGATATACCGGGTTCCAAAAGATCATGCCCTCTAGTCCTGCAGCAGGACTCTGATATGGGACTGCTGCTTCCTTTGCTGGACTTCCTTTCTGCTTTACTGTGCCTTAGCAGGGTGACAGTGTTATATAGCCTTGAGTGAGAGAGCCTCAAGCACTCCTGTTGTATAAGATTTCTAGGGTAGCCAAGGGAGGCAGTGCCCTTTTTCAACTTTTCATGATACAGCCCTTATCTGTTTTAAAGATAATGAAAAATTCTTGAATTATGTTTCCCCTGGAGTATGTTTTCCTCAAACAGAAGCAAATAACTGTTTGTTTTTGGAATAGCTTCCTACCCCATGTTTTTAGTGCTAGAAGTTATAGAAAACATTAAGAAAAATTCATAAGGTCTACTGGTTAGAAATTACCATTTCACAGTAGTCCCTCAGTGCTACTATTGAAGACGTAAACGCAAAGTTGATGTCTACAGAGGAGTCAGCATGAAAGCACAGGACTTCACAAGGGGCTGCCCATTGCAAGAGACAAGCCACTAGATGTGGTAATAGATGCTACAACAACCAGGAGGAAGAAATTTGTCTTTGATCTTTCCCTTAACAGTCTTCTAAGCTCTCTGGGAGTGTTCGTCACAGCAAAGCTGAGGTCACAGTGTTCAAAACTGAGCTGAGAGAATTACATTGGACAGGCTTTGTCTGCAGTGTCTGACACAGTTTCAAGTGCTGCAGACTTTCTGAAGAACCTTAGACCGTCAGTCCTTATTAACTGCTCCCAGCCTGGCTCTTTGAAACATCATGCCTGAAGTACCTCCCATAAGAATCTAATCTTATTTTTAATGATTCTCATGATCAGACATTCCAAGAAGATGGAATTTACATAAATTTCTGGTTTTTTTCTACTCTATTCCACCACTTTCATTTACTCTGTTGCTTTTTATCTATTAGAGAACAGCTAGAAGGTAATACTGCTCCATTTCCAAAACAAGTTATTTTTTTATTTGTAACAGATAAACAAACCAATAAATTCCTGCAAGAAAATAATTTCCCAAAGAATGCCGAGCTAATGCCATAAAACATAATTATACTGAAAAAGTCTGTAGTGAATTGGAGTTCTGTTGGATTCTGAGTTTTTCTCTGTGTGTTAGATGGTATTCCATAGGACTTAAAATAAATGTTGTATTTCTTAAAGGTTTATGAGACATAGCAGGAATTTCTGAAATTACAGACACATTCTGGAGAAATATATTCATTCACTTTTTATCATGTGTGATTTTTCCTACAGTCTTATGATGAACGTAAAAGTCCTGTGCCTTCTTGGAGGAATGCCGCCATATGCAGATGCTTTAGACAACAGCTGAAAGTCTCCTTTCTGAGGAGAATCTGTGAATCTGATGGGCATAATGCAAATAGTCATCCATCTGTTGTCAAATATAGTTAAGAGAATTTTACTGTCCCAAAAAATTGTTTTAATCTAAATAGTCCAGGTAGTCCATCTAGATTAGAACTGCTATCCATGTAATGAACAATGATTCCTTATGTCATTGTTTAAAATCTATGTCAGAAACCCCCAAAAAAACCATGAATATGAAACAGAAAATTAGTGATGAAGAAGAGTTCAATGAAGTAGAAAAATCTGACCTTCCATGTCAGATGCTAGTGGTTTCTTGTAACTGGCCATTATGTTCCATGTATCAGTGCAAGTTTTGTAAGCTACATACTCTTAGGACAAGAATCCTTCCTTTTCCCTTATCTGTATCTTGCTCTTTTTTCTTGTTTCCTTCAAATATTTTCATTTCAGCTGCTGAGCCTTATGTCATAACATTAATTTCTCCTGGAATTTTTTCATGATGTCACTTTTCTGTAGCAGTACAGCCTGTCCTTTAGACATAGGGACAAAGTTCAGAATGGAAGGAGCTAGGATTTAGAGTTTTGTCTTTAATAAAAGTTAAAATAAGCAGCATTTTGTTCAGTAGAACAAAAGGTAAGGTACTCACTGACAAAAGGAGCACAGTTCATTTACTACAGGAACTGAGAAAATTCTATTAAGTCAGAATAAGGGATTCTGAGCTTTTACCTTTGTTGTCTAAAATCTGGTTTCCTCTGAATTCTCCTCTTATAAAAGATTGTGGAGAAGTTGGTTACTCTGTTGATACTAAAGGGGAAGGAAGTTAAACAAAGCTCCCAAGTGTTACTGTGCTCAAGTGCCCTGTCAATGCACACAAACTGTTATGGTTCCTCTACAGCAATTTACCTAATCTTAGCATGAAAATGTTGCTGTCATAAAAGACCTTTTAAGTCAAGACCAAGAGGGAAAGGAAGCTACTCTCCCCAGAAATGGGAACTGGAGGTTTATGCATGTTGTTTTTGAAAAGACTTATACACAGAAGATGACAGTGTTCCTCCGCCTCATCTCCAACATAATTCACCTTGTGAGAGGGGTCAAGAGATTTTACTGTTCTATAAAATACCAAGGGTTAGGACAACAGGTAAATAATGAATAACAGAGAGATTTTCTTGCTTTACTTCCATTTCTCTTTAAGATGCAATGGATCAGAAGGCAAGTACCCTGTGTAATGCTCCAGAATTCTCTGAGGTAGTTGTTAAATCTTAAGCTACTTATCAGACGTCTTGTGTTGGTGCTCGAGAGCCTTGCTGGCCATGACTAATTTGTCCTCAAGTTCCATTGAAATGTCTCGGGCTCCTTGAAAGGGCTCTGCCTAATAATGCATTACAAACACAATCCCATCTGTTTAAGCTCAGTGTATCTTTGGCCTTGTTATAGCTGTTCAATAATATGTTCCTAGAGTGATACTGCACAAGCAGTTTATTTGAAGATTATGTGGGTTTGACACAGACAGCAAATTATTACATCTTTATAATTCTAGTTCTATTCCTGATGAACTCAGGAAAATATTAAAAATATTATTTTCAACACTAACAAACGAGAATTATAGTATACTTTTTCTATTTTTTTTGATTACTAGTCTTTTATCAATAGTTTGAATTAGTAAAAGAAATTAATGACAGGTTAAAACATGGTTGTATATAATCATGGATAGATAGCTAAGAATCATAATTACTAGATTTTAATAACTTCATCACATTTTAATTGTCAATAGCTACCTGAAAATATCTTACTATATTGCAGCTCCAAGTTGTTATTTTTTTGGCACAATCTTATCACAATTTTAGACTAAAAAAAACCCAAAACAAACACCACCACAAACCTCAGACTCTAATTTCCCACACCATTGAGCTCAACAGAAACAATAACACAAGAATATCCTCTTCTTCCCACCTCTTCTCCTTATGAAACCTCACAGATGAAGTTCAGCGGGGTCATATGACTGTCATACAGCATCATGAACAATATAAACACACATGATCAGTTCTCAGCATACTGCTGACCTGCAATAGTCATGCCAGAGCCTGGCTGAGCATGTGCCTGTAAGCCTCACTTTCCCACCAGCAGGAGGTTCCATATGTTCATCAGAATCTTGCAAACCAGATGGGACGGATTTCGTATCTTGTTTTCTTCAAACCTTTCAGTAATGTCAGTAAGTTAAAAGTGTTCTGTACTCCCCAGGCGCTGGTACGAAGTTGCTCTTGGCCAGCCATCACCAGCCTCATCCATTTTTTTTCCTGTCTTCTTGGAATGTCTTAATACCTAACACAAAGAAATGTTATAACTTTTGTGCCAATTTACCTTAAGCAAGTTTGAGTTATGCTTTACTCTTATGGCCCTTGCCTTAACATGGAAAATACTTTCATGTCACTGCATACGTGCAGATTCAGACCTAAATTAATATAATTAATTATTGCAAGACTTTAAGACCTAAAGAAGATGTGATAAAGTAACTCACTGTATTTTTTTCCCTTTAGTATTCAATCTCTAAATAAAAGCCAGGGTAGGGGAGAGGAGAACATCTCTCCTTTAACAGGTGTCTAGTGATGTCTGAGAAGCAAGCCTGTGACACTCACCTCTGTAGCAGATATTGTGGCAAACCTTTCAGAGACATTCTTTTGTGAATATTGTAGGTAAACATTTTTACCTTTGGCCTTGTGAATTGGAAGCAAGATTGAACTAGGACGTCCTTCAGAGTGCTGTGGTATCTACAGTGTATGTTTCACACGCAAAAAGGTGAAGGTTTTTAACAACTTCCCCAATGTGGTTGTGCTGAATGCTAAAACAGAAAAGAAAGAGTTATGCACAATTCACTGAAACAGACTTCACTTTTTCCTTACTCTTTGCCTTCCACTTCAGCATAACACTGCCTCTTACTTCAGCTGGTAACAGTCTAATAATCCCCCCAAAAAGCTGCTTTTATAAGACTTTAGCTGCCCCATGTGCTGTTACATCTGTACACAGTTTGCAGTGCAGTCAATCATCACACATTTGTACATATCCAGGGACAACTGCAGGCCTCACCTTTTAAATAGAAATAATATAACTTTATTGATATTTCTGCACTAGTCTTTTAGCGTAATAAACTCTTCTGAGCTGCACTGCTGGCATGGTTTGACCATGCTGTAATGAGAAGGTGTTGATGGGAGGTTAATTTAAAAACACCCTAAACCAGGCTTAGTAAATGTAGATTATGACAGAGTAGAGTTCAGCATGTGAGGCTGGATTTGCATCAACCCCCAAATGACAACTAAGCTGTTGCAGCAAACTAATAACTGAACACATAATCTTGCTCCAAAAGTGTCTCTGGTGATAGAAAGTGCCAAGTGAGATCTTTCCATCCAAATGGGCTTGGTGAGGTTTATGCCCACCTGACCCAGGAGGAGGTTGGAGATCCTCCACACACAAGGATTGTTGCTATTTAATATCTACTTTTAGAGTTTGGAGGCCCAGCAGCCTGAATCCTTCTGTCTAGCAGAGCAGGGTGAGCAGGAGAGAACCACAGCTGTGCTCTCTAACTCCATCATCCTTGTGTTAGGAAGCTGAGGAGGATCAGGCTAGGCTGATCTTTACCCAAGGGAAGTGTCTGACTAAACCAGACTGACATTGCAGCCACCTGTGCAGCTGAGCTTTTGGTCTTTGACTGTGTGCAGCTTTATTCGTAGTTCCCCAGAAAGAGAATTGTTTATAGATTTACATGCATTGAAATTATTTTTACTTCATTTTGATATATGAAAGTGTTTTGTATGTGCACATTTAGTACTAAGAGTCTACCGTAATTTTAATTAAAATTCTATATGCTTTTTTTGAAAAAAAACCTCTTAGTAATAAATAATTAATTAAAATAATAAATAAGTAATTGTAGGAATTACACATATGTACTTCCCTTGGGTCTCTACAGCCTTATGTTAAATAAGGCTAAGGTTCCAATTTGAATAAATGAATAACAATAGGGTGGGGTTTTTTTAAGTCATATTGATTCCTTCAATATCAATATTTCACTGAGAAAGTTTATTAAAAAGAATGAAGTGATTCAGATAGATTTTTGGTTCTTGGCAAATGCAATCTGTGTTCTTTCAGAAATCTAATTTTCTAGATTAGTGGCTCGTATCTGATATTATAAATAAGTAAATACTTATTGCTTCTATAGTATTGCATAGAAAACAATGTAGCCAACATGGATACATTTCTTGGGTCAGTGTTTCAGCAGCATTAATGCTTAACATGCTGCAACTGTACAATGCTTTTGAGAGTTGTTCATTTTTTTGGTCAGGGCTTTGATTTTTTGGCAGAATAAAAGGAATTTTAAACAAGATATAGCAACATAAGCAGATAAGCCTTCTAGCATTTCCACTTGTTTCTTTACAAAGTTGGTTACAGGAAGTAGTAGCTTGATTCATAAAAGAGGTAATTCAATAGGAGAATTATAACTGGAAGGAGATCTCCATTTTTCTAGACAAAACTGGAATATTTTGCTTTTAATAAATGCATCTAGCCTCCATTTTGTAATGGAGTAATAATGATAAAATGTCTTCATAGAGTAATCTACATATACAATGCAAAGAGATTAAATTAATTATTGTTTAGAAAGGAGCAAAGGATTTAGCCCTTTTGACTCTCAAAGTATGCATGCTGCACAAATCTCATTGACTCAGTAGGAAAACGATCAGATGAAAGGAAAATAGGACTGGACAGTATTTTAAGTGATCAGTTTCTCCGTTCCTTTGCCCTAGATCCAGATCAGCCTTAATCAACCCTGACAAATGTCTGCCAAATGTGTACTTAAAAACTTTCAGTGCTTCAATGTTCTATATCAGATTTTCCTATTATTTCACCTCAGTCTTTCTGGCTGCACCAAGACTCATTGAATCTTGTAAAGAGAATAGTCCCCCTCTTTATAAGTGCATTTTATGTACCTCAGGATTTACCACGTCCTTATTCATGCTCAGCATTGAGAGGTTTTTAACCTTTTTTTCAGAGGTTGTGCTTTCTAGACCTGAAGTAATTCTGTTGTTTTCCTGGCATCTTTCTAGTCCCTCTGTGTCTTTAAGAAACTATCCCCTAAACTGAACAGCCTTCTTGGGCTGTAGCACTTCAGTAGCAGAGTAGAATTATTTCACACATCCTATTTAGATGTCCTGGAATAAACTTAGAAAAATATACTTTGCCTAAAATATCCTTTGGCTCATAGCACTAAAGCCAGGAAAGAGCATAGAGAAAAATGTCTGCGTGAATTGTGGGAGTGTTTGTGGTCCAAAACTGATGAAATATGCTTTTCATACAGATGCAAGTGGAGTTTTTTCTGTGATTGATAGCTCAAACTACGTGCCTAACTTGAGATGACATTTGAGTTTCATAGCTGGTGATGACTTTGTGGTTTTTTCCAAAAAGGGAAAGGGTTTATTTTTCTGTTACTGCCAGGTTTTTAAGTTAAACTTCCTCTTTTGCTGTCCGTGTTTCATAGTGAAAGAAGAGAAAGGAAAAAGTTTCTATTATGAGATAACCTGTAATATCTATCTGCTAAAGGAGATAATATGAAACTGGGACTAGAAACTGTTCAGTAAACAGGTTTTCTAAAGGATAAAATTTATCTGCCCCCTGAGTTTCTGATGCTGAGAGTGCACAGGGCTGCTGAGGCCAGCAAGTGTCCCACGCAGTGTCCCTGTCCTTCTGCTGTGCATTGTAGGTACCAGTGTCACACAATGACTCAATAGGAGCAGTAATTTCATATTTATGTGGCTCCTTAACCTTTTCACCTTTACTATACTACCCTCCTGCTCTGACAGCTGTTGCTGACAATGGACTAAAGTTTAATATCAACTTTAATATTCTCTTTTTCATTTCCTTAAAATAAAATACACTAGCCTAAACGTACTTTGTCCTTTATTTTCTGTATTTATGTGGGATCAGTTCTGGTCACTTAGAAATATTGACTTACTAATTGGAATTTGAATGTACTGTGTGGAGATCTATATTAACATTTAGCCCCTAACTGGAATATGTGGTTTAAAATGCTGAACACATTACAGAGACGTGTAGTTTTAACCAACTTCTGCTCCTTATCATAAAATTAGCATTATCAAACATGATGAAATTTTGCTTTGTTCATGGACTGTATCCCAGTTTTGTAGTTTCCAGAAAATTAACATCTCTTCATTCAGTTTGAACTTTTATTGTGAATAAGAAACCTTCCAAGCATTGAATACCACATTTTCATGGAAGGAAACCCCCTTTTTCTCCAGCTGTCGGTTAGATTCTGTTCTTTACTCTTAATTTTCTTGGTTGCAATATACTTAGCTTTTAGTTTAGCCAAATTACTTTGTAAACATACCTCAACAACCAGTAAGCAATATGTATTAAAATTTTTAAAAAAACCAAAAAATCCAAACCAAACCGACATAATATTCATAACTTTTGCACCACTGCTTTGGTTTAACAGTTATAGATCAATCATCCAGGATTCAAACCAATTAATCTTCTTTAGTGCTACTCTTCATTCTGTCCAATTCATCTGTCCAGTTCCCGAGAAAGATCAGGATCCAGTCCAAGAACTGAAGCTGTATTGATTTAATCATTGCCAAAGGCATCTGATCACCTGAGGCTCAGCCCATTTCTGAACTTTAATCTTGGATATTCTGATGCCATGACAAATATGAGCCTGAGAAGGGATGTGCTGAGCAGCACTAATGGTCTGTGTCACATCCAGGCTCTGGGAGGGGATGTAGGTGGGTACCTAGACTGAGGGAAATAGAAGACAAGCACAAGTATTTCCCCTTAACCATCTCCTCAGCTGTTTTCACATCAGGGCTTTGTGGTGATTTCTGGGAGTGTACTAATCCTCAATGCATTGCTTTTGCATTAGTTACTGAAATATTTCCATTAGCTGAGCTGAAATTTGAACACTTACAGAATCCTTTTGTAGGGATGGCTGCACATCTGCTACTCCAAAGTAGGTGCAGGGCTGGAGAAAGTGTAGAGAATATCATGGTGGCTTTCCTAAATTATGGTGTGGATTATGTGATGCTATATAGTGTAAACATCCCTTCCACAAAACACTAAAAAGAGATTTGAGGAGTAAAAAGGAGGCAGATCACAAATGAAACCCTTAATTCATACATATGTGCATAAAGAGAGTGTGCAACAAGGTTGCAAATGACACATTTTTCTATTTTTTCTTATAACTCCTGAATGAGCCATTTAGTAAAGTTAGACAGTGGAATTTGATGGAATTGGCAATGAGGATTACAAATATAAATGGAGCTACTAAGTGATAACAACTTTGGCAGAAGACATTGAACCTTTTGATTTAAGGACCTGAGTTAGTCTCTTGCTACTCTGACTTGCTCCTTCCTGTGGTGGAGGTGTCATGGCACACAGGCAGCTTCTCACAGCTCCTTCAGAAGCACCAGCTGCCCTGGTGACCACTATGAGCCAATGAGAAATTCTCTGCTCATTCTGCTACTCTTTATTTGGGCTCAAAACCTTTTTCCTTAAATGAAGACTCTTTCAATAATACTGCCTTTAAAGATAATATCAAAAGAGTTTTCAGATATATGCATTTAAAAACTTAGCAAGTAAACAGGTGAACTAAAAAATACCAAAACTTTCCCAGTTACTTGGCAATTTTTCAGTATTTGAGCAGAAGACACTCCTCCATTAACTCTATAATGAGAAACAGGTTTGCTGGCTATGAAAAACCAGTGTAAAGAATCTGGTTTTTTAGGTTATGATACATAATGTGAAGTGCTGTGTAGCAATTTGAAAAACCTATTTAAAGAGTATGAGCTTACTATTCCTATTAGTACCTTCCTGCAGTTTGCAAAATTCAATTTGTGGCTCTATTACCAAAAATATTTTCCAAACAACAGTAGAGGAAAATCCTCTTAAACACTGGATCCTGGATTTACTAATTTCATTATCGCACGACATGTTAAATGCAGAGGACAAAATGTGGTGCTTCTCTAATGATAAAAAACAGCATTATATAAGGTTTTTTTAATTTTAGTCATAGTTGTTTGTGTGGTTTCCAGCTGAGAGGGAGAAAATACCTGCTGGATGGTGCAGTGAACACATTCCTGGTAAATAAGAGTCTGTTTCCTTAAGATAAGATAGAAGAGTGCTAGGAATATATGAAGAGGAGCTGGGATTTTTGAGAGAGAAACCAGACATTTCCACTCACAGAACCACTTAGGTAGGGATAGTGCTGACTTCTATTGTCAGAGAAGAAATAAAACCATATTCTGATATGATGTAAATCAGCCTAAATATGAAGCGAGGGAAATATGGACCACCTAAAAAACAGATCTGAAAATGTGTTTTTTTTCATGTAAGTAAATACTTAGGTTAAGACTTGAAAAGGTGCATTCATCTTAGTTCTGAACTTTATCTAGTAGCCAATTCCTTTTAATTGTGTTACAAAAATACATATGAAATTTAACCATACCATTAGTGCTAATTGGGTGTGCAATGTGTTAGTACAGGAGCATTATTGCTTTGTCTCCACTGGCAATTAATACAAGTAATTTTGACATCTGAAAGATACTGTAATTTGAGCAATTAAAACCTTACTGCCAATACAATCCTGTGATAAGTAAGATAGCATTACAAGCCTAATTTTATGCAATTTTTTCATATGTAAGAGAATGTCTTATAATTTTCACAGGAAGGGCATTTAATGAATTCTTTACTGATACCCCACGCAGCAGATCCCACAAAACTCATTAGACACAGAAATGTCTGCATGCACAGAGCATCTGCTCAGCTGACAGAAATCTGCTCATTGTCTCTCCATTTCAGAACAAGCAGAAGGGAGAATGAGATTTCCTGAATCACTGATGCAATTAAAAGCTTCAGGAGCCTTAAAAGGTGCTTTCTCCCTTCCCTGGTTCTATCTTTTATTTCCTTTGACAGAGTGCAGAAGAGAGTTTATACCTCAACAACAACAACAACAAAAAAATAGCCTTCAATTTTAGGGGCCAGGAAACTGCCAGGTAGATCCTCAGTATTTTGTTGGTTCCATGTTTTATTCCTTAGACACATGAACAACACAAATCTGTGCAAGTGGATTAGAAGGATGTTTGCTTGGTGATGCATTTAAATTTTCAAGATAAAAGTTCTTTTAGCTTACCTAAAAATAGATTGGAGCTACTGACAAGGATCAGGCTAGACTTCAACATAAATTCAGCCCTCCAGCTCCCAGGGTGTTCAAAATCAGCTAGTTTCAGATTAACATTGAGATATTCTGAAAAGCAAAGCAGGAAAGCATTTTAGAGAGCATATTTAAAAACATTTTTAGCATTTGAAAGCATATTTAGAGAGTAAAGCTAAACTTTACAAAAAAACTCCCCTGAAAATATATGACCAACGTTTGCTTGTCTAGTGAGCAATTTTTCTCTCATTTTGTAACATTAATCCCAGAACATGAGGGTCTAGCCATTAGCCATTCATAGATTAGCAAGTGAAAAGAGCTCTTTCACTTTTCAATGTGAGCTAGCAAAGTAGAAATAATAAAAAAAATCAAAGTGTATTGCTGCTGCCAAAATGAATCCATTATCTTGTCATGTTTATCCTTTTAATAGGGTACACTGAGCAGGTCACACTGTGAAGCAAGAGACTACATGTTGAAGGCACCAATTTATAGTCCAGTGGTTTTCATCGAATGCTTCAATTTCTGAAATGTGATAACCAGAGAACATAAGGACAGCCGTACATGAGGCAATTTTCTGTGATGTCCTGTGCTTTGAAACTATTCTGCTGCACCTCCATTATGAACAGGGCCCCTGAGTCCATTAGTCTCTGGATTTCCATAGGATAATTGTCACATTGCAGTTGTCCAAATTGGCCATTTAAGCATCTTTCACTGGCTGTGAGTAGCAGTGGATAGCACACCTTTCCTGGTGCATAGATTTGTGCCATGCAGTAGCCAAACCCCCAGCCTGGTGGGAAAAGCAGACATATGGCTAAGTGTTTTCTTGGATGGGGGCCATAAGTGAGAGAATTAAAAAATGGTGTTCTGTTTCTCCCCTTGCTGAGAATTCTACATAGCACAGGCAATGCTTTTCAAAAATGAATCCCTAAGTCCTATCATGGATGAAAAGATGTTATCCATTTGCAAAAATCGTATAGATATTTATACTTTTGAAAGAACAGAAGTGGGGAAAGTAACACACAACATTAAAAAAAAAAAAAGAAAGCTAACAAGTCAATGAGATTCAAAAGTAATTGTTGAGAAAATCCAACCTTGTGTTTGTGTTTCAGGTTAGACAAAAAATTTGTGAAATGGATTCAGTATTTGATTAGTGAGTGTGGAAAAATGTCATGGTCTGAAGTTACTAATGGAGCCTAATTTCTGATTGCACTGAAAGAAGATTTGACAGTGATGGCTGTGGAAACAAAGGGATTAATTTATATCTGGTTTCATACTCATGAAGATCAGCTGGCTCTATTGCTGTGACTTGTTCATGCTGCCATAATCAGGCTCCAAGGCTTGAAAATACAATGAATTCATATTTCAGTAGGTAGATCCAGATGTATTTTTCAAAGACCCAAAACTGGGAGCTATTTTCCTCAGAACAGAGATGTGTTTATGCTGCAGAATGCCAGACAGCACAAGCTGTGGTTTTGAACCTGTGGGCACAGGAATCCACACAGCGCAGCTCAGAAAAGCCTATTGTTAGTAGAGTAAATTTGCTCTCAGGGGACTGGGAGTGCATCTCTGTTGGAAAATTTTAGTACTTTATAAGTCAGGAAAGACTGAAAACTGCTTGTTCAGAGCCAGTCAGCTTAGGAACCAGAGGCAATCTACCTTTCTGTGACCATGTAGAGTTTTGTTTTGTCCCACGTCTTTCAGGAAAATAAAAAATATTGGCAGGAACTAGATTATTTGAAAATAGCCTATAAGGAGAGACAATTCCACTTCAGCTACTTTAAAAAAGCTAATTCAGAATGAAAGCGGAATTTGGGCTCCTTAGTGTTAGAGAAATCACATCTTCAATGAGCAAAAATTGTCATGGTTTCTTTTAGTTTTTAATGAAGCAATGATAATTATCATGTGTGGAGAATTTTCCTACTTTTTTTTTTTTTTTTCAGAACAATGCTTAGATTTCCAAGGGCTCTGAGGTTTCAATCTCTTCCCTCTTTAAATAATTCTGTAAAATTCTTATGTTTGAACTGTGAGTTAGTTATTATTTATTGGATCCTTTCAGGAGCCAAGGCTGGCAGAACAAGTGCAGAGCACATTGGAAAACAAGGCAGAAAAAGGAGGTTATGGAGGAATGCAGTAACTTTCCCCAACATCTCAAAAAAGGTTTCTGTTAGAAGTGGGGTTAGCAGCAAATCCTCATGCTCCAAGTGAGTCAGAACCCAGGGAGACATGCAAGGAAACAGGGAAGGCTGCCTTTCCTCAGACCACAAGAGTTATGCAGTACCAGATATCTCAGATATCTGCTGTACTTCACAGGGGCACAATGGAAATTTCACCCAAAGATGAACCCCCCTGAGCTGTGGCTCCATGCATATCTTGGAGATATGGCAAATACCTTTTTTGTTTGGAACCTTACCTGCCTCTATCCTGATGTTTATGGAAAAAAAGCTTTATTGTGAAGGCTAGCAAACATCCCAAACTAATTCCCTCCAGAAAACTTGCACCTCAGTGAAAAAAACCCCAAATCCTTGGTCTATAGACTTTAGCAAATCTCTTAACTACTGAAAATCAACTCACTGATCTTCTTTCTCATATCTAATCTTCTGTCTGGTCTTCCCATATGCTTTTTTTTATTTTTTTCCCTGTACTTCCCTTCTGCGTCTGCTACCCCACCCAGCCCCAAAACCATCTCAGAATGTGCTTGCAGTGGTCTCAACCATCAGGTCCCTGCATGGTTCCTGTGGGTGGCTTTGTCCTGGATGGCAGTGACACATTCAGCTCTCTGGCCACTTGATGGAGCTGCTATGAAGAATGTGAAAGAGGAAAACTGCAGCCAAACCAGAAGTCTGAGCAAAGTGCTGGGCTGAGGCCACCTTATACACTTCTCACAAGAAATCATGCCAAGCACCCAGGTGGTCAGGGAGTTAGTGTAAAACAGGTGTGAGAGAAAGAAGATCTTGCTATTTTAGACAACTTGTGCTTGGGAATGTTAATGGAAAAATGTTGCTTTTGTTTTGTTCAATTTCCACAACAGGTGATTTAAGGTGCATGAGCTCGGCGCACTTAAATGAACACTGAACTGCTTGCAGGAGTTTGGTGAAACTGGATTTAGCTGTCCATGCTAGCAGCAATCTCACAGAACATCCTTGGTTTTGCCTGATGAAATTGAAATTTTACACTGTGAGGAAGACCAAGAGGATTTTGTAGTTTACTGCCAAAAATTATGGAAAATAGAAAAAGTCTAAATTGACATTTTTGTAAAGTCTCAGAAGTGTTCATTTTCAAAAGAAAGGAAGATTACAGAAGGAGCATAAGCTCTATTATATGTTCTTTCTGGGACTATCTTTTAAAATTTCAAAAACTATATTGCTTTTGAAAGAAATTCTATTTTTTAGCAAAAAAGATAAAGAAAATTTGAATATTTTTTGAACACACACTTTCTAGACCTGTCCATTTACCAAGACTTTTAGAATGATCAGCCTGGGGGAGACAGTCACTGGCATGGCAGGATGTGGTTTTTGTGGGAGTTTTTTTTTTTTCTGTTGTTTTTTTGGTGGATTGGTTGGTTGGGGTTTTTGGAGAGGGTTTATTTTTCCTTATATAGTTCACCCGAATGGATTGAATCCTATGGGACGCTCTATAGTCTGCCCTCCAGGAAGGATCCAAGAGAGACCATGAATATGGACCAAGGTCAAGCAGCAGCTGGGTTAGCAGGACTGGATAAAGATTTGTGGGGGGATGGGTTTGTTTTTCTGGGGGCAGCAAAAAATAAATAATATTTCATGTGGTTAGAAAATATGTTAAAATAATAGCCACGATTCAAAATTGCATACCAGTGATTCTTTATTTCTTTATTATCCATTTCCATTGGAATATTTACCAAGGGTCCTCAACTCACATTTGAATTCATATGAAAATTAATAGAAAATAATGCTGTGATTGGACATAATTAGGTCATCTCCTGGTCATCTTCCTGGGGAGGAGGCCTGTGCTTACTTACCATCAGGACTGAGCCCACTGAGGACACAGTTGCCATGGGGAAACACGTTTCTTATCCATGCTGCCCACATTCTGTGGATAAATGAGAGATTTCATGCACAGCAGTTATCAAGATACGTTTTATAGGTACAGAAGTCACTGTGTAAAACTTCTTATAGTTTTGCACTGCTTCACTGCAGGACATGCTTAATTAATACACCAGAGGGTTGTTTATTCTTGCAAAATATGAGCCCATCAGTGTCACTGAAAGCTCTGACATTGTGGAGATGTGAGTCACATCAGTGAAAGCTGCCTGAGGCTGCATTTAACCTTGTGCACTGAAGCTGAAAAGTAATTAATAAATACTCTCAAGTGTTATGTTTTTCCCTCCCACAAACTCAACATCTTAATTACAAGGGAATAGGTACAGAGAAAACTGTTTTGTTTGTAGTTGTCCTGCCCTTCTTTGCAACCTTTCTTACCAAAAAATGCTTGTAGTTCTCAGACTAAAATACCTTTAGTGATATCACCAAAGTAATCTCACACCTTATATATGTAGGAATGTTATTCTTCTTTAAATTGTAAGCTTTGGATGGATTATTTCTACTTCTTTTTCCAATGCCAAGGATCCTGGTCCCAGGTGGAGTCTTAGGCACTATGGTAAGAAAGGCACTTACTTCTTAGGCACTTTTTGTAAGAAAGACAATAGTAATAATAAGAATAAACCTACTATCTCCATATGGTCTCTGTTCAGACACTTTAAACTCTATATGTGTTTTCACACCTATTCAAAGGAGACAGCCCCAAGTGCTTTCAGGGATCCAAGTGACATTGATAACAGGGAGACACTAGACATAAGAATAGGCATGGAATTGCAATTTCAGTTTTGTCATTCTTGTTGCAAGACAAGTAAAACACTATTCAAACTTTAAATAAAATTTGACAAATCATACTCATGGGGCAAAAAGTAGATTTTAATGTGTCATGTGTTCCTCTAACTCTAGAGAAATGCTGATACTTGTAGAAATGTAGAAAGTTGTGAGTAACCACAAATTCTAAAAGGGATCAGCAAAGGATCCCTTCAGTTATGCAGAAGAAACCATGGGGTATTGACTTGGTTGTGTAGGGTTCTTCTTACTCTCTAAATGAGGGGGGAAGTCAGCCCAATGGCTCAAGGGTTGTTATTCAATCCTATTAATTTAGTGCTCTACTGTTTGCACATCATGACTTATTTTTAAGAAATTTACATAGCAGAGGAGGTCTGAGAGCATTGCAGCTGGACAAAGATACTTCACTGTTTGGAGAGGTCAGAGCTTGTGGTTGTAGATAAGCTCTAGGTTTGCTATCAGAGTAAGAAAAGGAATAGGAGGAGAAGTCATTGAGAATACAAGTAGTGAAAGCAAAGAGAGAATGAGACAGTGTGCTCCTGCTAGGATTGGCTTAATGATTTTTTTTATGGACTTTATTCCATTATTAGGTCACAACCTCTGAAAATATCTAATTGTGACAGTGAAAGGAAAGACACCAGAAAGCCTAGTCCAGAACTAAAACTTGCAGATACATAGTCTTAACTTATGCCATTAAACTGACAATGATTTTGCAAATTATTCCAGATAAATGAGGCAGAAAACATTTGTGTTGCCCAAAAAGAAGGGCAGGACTCTCTTGGCTAGAAAAGGAATGGAGACAATTGGCTGAAGTGTAGTAGCTACTCACTATGTTGGTATGTGAATTTGGTCAAGAAAATCCTAACCTCAATTTTTGGAATAGCAGAGATGATTTGTGAGATCTTCAGGTTCCTAAACTTGGAGTTTTTATTCACTTGTTGTGTTTTTCATATGCTTCAGGGCTGACTTTGCTAACTTTTTCTTAGCCCCAGGCTAATCTAGTGATCGCATGCAAAATAAAATCAGAGTTCTTTTTGTAATCACCTGAGGCTAAGACCTGGATAAAGTAAAAACTACTTTATTCAGCCAAATATTGATAGGTTTTGCACTACAGCCACAGGACCTGACAGTGCTGATTTGTTGGCTTCACTTCAGTTCTCCTCTGTTGCATCTTCATCACTTGCTTTCCTCACAAGCTTGATTCAGATGTAATCTTGGAAACAGACACATTTTACACTAGTGAATAAATATGACATGCTGTCTTGTTTTTCCTCTTCCTGATTCCACCTCCCATTGATTTATTAAACCCCTGGGTTTTGATGACAAAGTACGTTTCATCATTCTTCTCTGAAGGGGCCTTTATCATAAGTAGATCATTGTTGGTGTTGATTCATGCCTTCTCCAGAGAGCAGTTATAATGTATTGTCTTATATTCATATTTCCTCTCAGGCTATCCTGAAATAAACACTTCTCATGCCTAATTTTATTGACATGCTTTTGATGTGTTTTTGGGCTTGTTGTTGTCACCCCCCCACACACTTTCTGAATGGCTTTGTCATATTCTGGATGGGTGTTTGTTGAGGTATGAGTCAGGGAAATGGAGCAGTATTAAGGTATTCTTTAGTGCTTTCAAACAGATCACACTTAATAGAACAATAATGCATTATGTTGGATATTGTTCCATAGGCTAATTACCTAATCAGATAATGTTGGGGAAGCAAACTTGTAGCAGACATTAATTATTGATGCATGGACTGGTAGCAGATGGCAGTATTTGCAGTGGAATATAAGTTTATGGTTCAGTGGATTAATTAAAGCTTACAGAATTTCATGCCCTCCACTCAAAACATGGTGTAATGACAATTGTGTGCTTTTTAAAAAAGGAAAATAATATTTAGCTGTGGTTCTTTAACTGAATAGATTTTTTTCTGCAAGCAGAATGAGAGAGTGAAATGAACAGTCCATTTGCCAAAAATTACTTTAGTAGATTCTATTTGCCTTAGGAGTGCTCAGAATGGGTATGGCAAATAATGGGTAATTATTGTAGAGTATATTAACAATTGTGGAAACAGGGACTAGGTGTAGTCATGTGCTTTTCATCACAACTGTTTGTCTGTAGGATTCTATTCCATTTTGCATTATCTGTTGGTCAAATTAATCTACGTCACTTATCCTTTATGTTTTCGCCCTGAACTATGTGAGAGCACTGGTACATCTTCTCTACAGATTGGGCCTGTTTTGTATAATCTCAACACAAAAACCACCCCCATGAACACAACTTTTTGTCTGGCCAAAACCTAAGACTATTCTAGCTCAGATCTGAGGGAAGAACATGTGGCCAACTTCCACCAGGAGGGCACTATTTGCTGGGGGAAATCTGACCCATTGTCCTGAACAATCTTACGGATTAAGTTGTTCAGTGAAAATACTGCCCAGCAGTGCTTTGTGTGCTCTGAAAACCATGGCTTTCCCCAGGGGTGAGCTGCAGTGCTTTGGAACTTAGGGAGCCTTCTGGGGAGGTCAGCTGGAGCCCTCCTGTGCCACGCTGTTGAGGGAGTGTATGCACCAGTGCTGCATGGACAGCTCCCACAGAAACATCTCTGCATCAGTGAGGATGTCCAAGGGCTGTGAAGCACAACTGGACTTGTTTGGGAAGCATGGTTCGTCAGAAGCAAGCACTGAAGTGAAAAGGACTCTGACAAGAAATCCCTTATTTCTGTTTGCTGTGACAAATTGGTGAGGAGTGTGAGAGAGAGGCATGGCATCACATGATCTATTCATAAAAGAAGCAAAAGCAATAACTGCTGTGACACTAATGAGGTATAAAATATCTCACCTGACAGCCACCAACACATATAGGCCCTGATTATTTATTATTTTTTTTTTTTTTACTCTTGGCAATATGAGCTCAGCCTGGATTTTATTATCTCCTGCTGGCTGTAAACTTTATGGAAGAGACAAACCCAAGACATTATACTCCCTCTGTAAGTTATAAATAAGTTTAAAGATGCAACAGTTAAGTTTATTGTCAGTTTTTGAGCTTTTGACAGTGAATATTTGATTTGGTAAGCAATGAACTCACAGTACCTGGCACTTTTATGCACACATCTCAGTTTTTGTCACTCTTGCTTCTGCATAGATCATATCTGGAGTCTCATTCCTTCGCTTTCTGCAAGCCTTGATCCTCCTCCCACAGACACCAGGGTAAATTAAGAATAACTTTACTGGGGGTTACAATACACTGCTATAAATTGCTTGAAAGGACTGAATAAATTGAAAAATACGTATTTTTATTTACATAATCTTAGTCAATAATGACTGGTGCCTGGTCAGTAGGAAAGAAATTATTATTCCCTCAGAGTCCAGAAGAATCCCTCACAGGGATAATTCCCTTCGTATTTAGGAAACAAATTTCCTTTTAATTCCTTTTTCCTTCTATTTGCTCTGAAATCCCTCTAGAAGTTAAGGCTGGATCTTCCTGAGTAGCAGAAGGTATTTGGATGTCCTGTCTGTCTTGCCACCTCAAATGATTTCATTGCATTTGGATTTCTTAACTAAGGACTGGGATTTCCATTTCCAAACCACCTTCAATATAAAAATGAAAAAGCCATTTATGGGAGGTAGTAACCAGATTTCTTTCTTTTCTCCAGTTCAACCAGGAAGGCTGGAAGCTGTCTCACAACAAACTGCACAGGTTTTTTTCCTTGATTTAGGTATGTGAAGACACTCCATCCTGCATCTGTAGATCTGTTTGTTTCTAACAAACATTTGAGAAATTCAGCAGTTTTTCATGACTAAGGGCCAATGGAAAGCTTGAAACTTGAAAAAGATACTCAAAGGACTGAAATCTTGACAGTTTCATGCCATGGTTGGATTGCTTGGAAAACGTTCACAGTCCGAGAGAGTGAGAGTAATTACTATTGTGTTCTGACTCATTGTTGCACCCATTTCTGGGCAAAGCTCTCCAGCTGTGAGTGCACCAGCTTGATGAGTTCACTCAACTTTTATTTTTTGTTCTATGACACAGAGCTTGTCCAACCGAATCAATCCCATCAAGACTTAGTGGCACTTTCCTGCTGACTCCCTGGCGCTTCATGACTTCCTTGAGGCTAAGGCTTCCTAGTGTTGCTAAATCCAGTGCTTGGTTTTAATTTCAAAATATTGTTTTTCAGAACTTTATTCAATATATTTCTCATAGATTTCACCAGTCAACACAACGTGTTTCTGCAGTAACAAATAGAGCAATGTAATTGTCCATGCACCCTGCCATAAATCTTTCAGGTGGTGATTTTTAAAATGTGGATAGTATAAGGACTTGGACAACTTTTCTGTTTCAAAGTAAGCTTGCAGATTTCAGAGTGTCAGCCAAAAGATTTCCCACAGAGTTTCGCTCAGCTGGAGATGTGGATGTCTCTGAGATACCTCACATGCCAATTTTTTTTTTGCTGCTGTTTTGTTTATGTGTCTATCATTCCTCTACCCTACCAGTGGGACACGTACAATCAGACACTGGGCAGGACTTGCCAAATTTCTGGCTGTTTGCTGCCTGAACCTCAGCAAGGGCAGGAGAGGAGGAGCTCTTTGCCAGCTGGGAAGCCAAGGTGGTAGTTATAGCTCAGGAAGAGGGGCTGCTGTAACCTCCCTGAGCTCCTGCAGGTGTAATCTCCTCCAGTGTTGTATGTTCCCATTAAAGAGCTTTATGATGGAGCCACATTTATTTGTAACAAGCAGCCAGCAAGATGTTTATGAATTTTCAACCAGATCTCATTAAATACTAGAAAAGAAGGCTGGACAGAGCCCTGAGAACCCACTTGAGTCCATGCTGATCAGCACAGCTTCCTTGTGAGCTCCCCTTGCTGTCACTCCTGTATCAGACAGCTTTCTCTGTCCTGCTGCTAGGGAGCTGTAACTCGGGGGAGTCCTCAGCCTCTCCAGGTGATTTATTACAGACCTTACCCACAAATAAAAGCAATTTTCCCCTGCCAACATCTAACATAAATCTTCTCTCTGCAAGCAAATTAAAAACATTAGATTGACAGAATATTGTGTGGATTTCTGCTAAGGACAGAGCATGATGCTTCCAGCAGGCTGGATAAAAATGGAGCAGTTCTGGCTTCCATGAGGCCCATCTCAACCTTTGCTGCTGAGCTCCTGTGAAAACCCAGTTAAAACACGTGATGTTGGCTGGGGAGTCCACTGCATCTCCACAAATTGTATGTTCTGTCAGCACACAGGCACCAGGCAGTGATTTGCCCAGGTTCAAAGGCAGGAGCGCTGCTGGAGTGGAGCACAATATCCCAATATCCCAGTCTCTGCTGTTGTTTGGTGCCTGTTGCACCAAGCTGCTACTTCAGCCTGCCCCTCAAGCCTCCTTTCTGTGTGAATGGAGTTCAGTGTGCTGGGAAATTATGCTCCATATAAGGATTTGATATCAGTGTGATAGCATATATTGCAATAGCATTATATCTAATTTAAAATATATTAACCTGTCTCCTGCCCTGATTACTAAAATCCTGTCTGCATCAGAAGTCTTCATATCAAACAGCTTCATGGAAAGCACAGAGAGTAACAAGAACAAGAAATATGTGCTGATAATCCATTTAAATGCAAATACCTGGTTATTTGACCTGGGATGCAAATGTTGAAATATATTCAATATTAAACTCATAGATCAAACTATCAACAACAGTAGTTTAAAAATATGTGCATATACTTCTGTGAGCAAATTATTTCAAAGTTAAATTCAATAAATTTCAGCTGCTGCAAAGAGAAAAATGTAGTTTCTTATTAAACTACACCACAGCACTCAGGTCCATGCAAGAGTCTTCTCTGTTTGAAACCCCAATTTTATTTTTCTTTCAAAAATCTCAGAACAGGACTGATTGGTTCATTTAACTGTGATTGGTGAAGTGTTTTAAGTAGTGTACTAAACATTACTCAATTATCATGAAAATTGCAAGGTTATTTGGTGGTGGTGGTATTGTTTTATAAAATAGATAGGTATTTGGTTTAATCTATCTTTTGTGATATGTTCTGCATATATTTCACTTAAAAAATTATCTTTCACAGTCCTGAAAAGTGGAATATACTTTTCACCTGAGGGTGGAAGAACTTCATGGTCAGCTGGTTGCAAGCACTGCAGCTTTAAGAGGGGAAAAAAGGTTTAAAAATTTTTTAAATGTTCTAACTGATTCAAAATAAAAATTCCATAAAGATATTTTCCCTGGGCTTTTCAGGCAGTCTCAGTATCTGCATGTTCAAGAGCTCATTTCAAAGATATTTACAACTGTTTTGTCCAATTTTATATAACAACAATATCTTTCTTTTAATTTTTTTTTTTAACTTGGCTGATAATCTGCATCATCACTGCATAATGAGCAACTCTTGAAATTGAGTTAGTTTCTGTTTAGGATAACTCAGCTCTAAAGAAAAAATATAACTTAACCTGGACAATTTGTAAACTGCTTCTAAATTTGGTATTTTTGCTCTTTTGAGTTCTTACAACGAATTTTGATCATTCTTCACCTTCCTTGGTACAGGCTTGATGAAACAGGTTTGGGAGAGGTATTTGGTGTGGAACAGTTCAGTAGCAATCTCGGATGTCTCTGACAGAAATGTTTCTAAACTCCTTCAGATGCTCAGTCTGTGGCTTTGCTGCCTGTCCCCTACACATAATCCTCAGGCTTCAAGTCTGGTGCCCTTTTTCACCGGAATTTGGAGTCATCTTTCACTTTGGAATGAGAGATTTGCCCCATTTGAACTGTCTATGTGCTCCATTTGAGTGCAATCTCAATGGGGTTTATATTGTGTGGCCAAGATTAGGGGCATCCTTTTCCACCCTCTCACCATCATTTTAAAGTTTGTCACTTTTGCTGCTCTGCAGCAAGAATAGGTTGCTGCTGAGGAGAGGAAACAAAGAGCCTTAGTCTGGTGCTGTCCAAAATCCATTTCAATGAGTCTTCCTTTGCCATAAAGAATAAATTCGCACAACGATTACATTTGAGTATGTGAATACACCTGGTCAAGGTAATTGGAATATAATTCTTTTGCCTTAGCTCTGTTGTGTGTTAGAAAGTGAATAATTGGATGCCAGGGAAAAGAATTCAATGTGAGTAGTTTCTATTATTGCAGATGAAACTTGTTAGTAAGAGGCAGTGTTGTAGTGTTCCTGAGGCTCTGCAGGCTTTATATACTTGTCTTTGGTTACAATGTAGATGTGCAGACACCTTCCAATTTATAAAAAATACAACAATAGATCATTTTCCTCACTGATGTAACTTTTGTACTCCTGGGGATCACATGAATATCGATTTGTGTTTTTCTTGGCTTGTTATTTAAGGATCATTTGAAGTCTTCATGGCGGATTGTGAAATGTTTTTCTTTAAAACAGGTCTCTTACAGAATATATTTTATACTCATCTCCTTGCATCAGCTGAGCATCCAGACCACAGTGATGGCTGGTAAAACTGGCTCTGTAGAGGTGGCAGGAGGGGAAGACAGCAAAACTGGAAAACTGGACACATTTGTGGCTCAGTAAAGTCCACTGAGAAAAATGCTATCTTTATGTGTAAACGTAAAATGAGGTAGGCTGGCACTTTCTTTTCTTATCTTGTAGTGAAATTCATCTTGCAAAAGGAGAAATTGAGCAATTTGTATGACAGAAAGTTTTGCTTCTGTCTAAAACTTCTCATATGATCAGCAGCCAAGCAGAAAAATTATCATTCCCATCCTCTTGCCCTGAGATTTCACTTCTCAGGAAAGAATCTTCCCTCCTTCTCTCCTCCAGAGAAAACATCTGATACAGCTTTTCTACCAGCTTCCTACCAAAATAACTCTGGGGTCCTTTAACATCTGGAGTTTCAATGGGTACGCAGGATGTTTCAGCAATGAGTTTTTTAAGGTGAAAGAGCAGAACTGCTGTGTTGTTTCTTTTGGGAACATACTGCTAGCTGAGTCAGTGCAGATGCCACATTAAAATGAAACTGGATTTTGGAAAAGATTTCTTTACATCACTGTGATTCATATTAGCACATTGCTCTCCAAGTGCACAAAAGTTGACAGGACATGAAGAGCTTCCATAACTAATGACTTAATCATTGGGTTTTGACTGGCTTTTTTCTTAATGCAGACATTATGACTCTGAGCAGATTGGTAGGTGGGCATTTGATTTGCAAGAGTAACCCCAGTTAGCCCTGACACCTTTTGAACTTTCAATTCAAATGTTAATTTTGGGAAGGAGGGAGTTGCGAACAAGAGGCACAAGGGGAAAAGGAAGAGACAAGCGTTTCTTCAATCACGGAGCGTTGCAGGAAGGCTCTCCCAGCTCCTCAGAAGTGCACAGAAATGCACCTGCCCCACACTGACTGCCACATACAGGAATAACACTTGAACAGCTCAGTACACCTAATGCTTGTTGCTTGCTTCGTCCTTCTCTCCTTCCACTTTTCCTGTTCTCATAGGTGAAATTGCCTGGAGAAATAATGACCACAAACAATAAAAAGTGCCACTAATTTGGGGTAACCAGACTGAGCAATTTACATGGTGTTTAGTCAGAGCAGCTCAGCATTACAGGACCTGTTCTTCACACAGTGGTGTCTGTCTCCCTTTCTAGGCTGTCCTGGACACATTTAAGTACAGGAACAGTACTTAAGGCAAGGAGAGCGAACTTCAGCTTTCCTTGTGTTGTCCGTGCTGCCTCCCCATTCAGCAGCAGACCCAATTTTTTTCCCAGACTTCTCTTGAAACTAACATATCTTTTGAATCCCTTCCTGTACCTCAGGACATCCTTTGCTAGTTTTTTCCCCACATGGGATTTACTCTTGCCAAAGCAGTGCTTTCATATTCATGCTGCTTCTCTCTTTTTTCCCCACTTATTGGGTGTTCTCTCTTTGCATTTAATTTCAGTTGTTAAGAAGCCCATTACTTCTGCAGCTGGCTCTCTGAAGGGATTCCCAGTCTTTCTCTGGAATTACATGGTCTCTTCTTAAGCTCTTAGTAAGTTTTCTGTAGATGTCACCCAGCAAACTTTTCACTCCCATGGCTGTTTCACAGGCTGATTTCTTTCAGAAAATGAACAAAGATGTGGAAATCTTGAACACCTTTTAGGGGCTTGGGGAGATATCTTCTCCATGCACTTCATTCTGTTCCTTTCAGATTGGTCCCTGATCTTTTTCCTAGTCCCCATGTCTTTGTTGTTTTCCTGAAATAAAGAATTAACACATCTGGTGAGCACACATAGCTGTTGGAGAAATTCAATTCAATGTGATCAGGGTGATTTGCTTAAGATCTGTCTCTAAAGCAAAGGATATCTCACAGCTATTATGCCTGGAAGTCTCATAACCTGGCCTGAACACACTTATCAGATAAGCCAAGTGAACAGATGTATGCAGAAACTGCAACAATGGAATTTTGCCAGTCTCAAAGGAGAGGAAAAATGAAGTTGGAATCTTTAGAGCAGGTCTATTAATGCTGCTGGTTCCCTTATTTTTTTGTGTTCATCTTAACACTTCCCAGTAAAGGACCTCAATTTTGCTTCCACTCCCATGTACAGTTCCATGTACCACTCCCATGACTACGGGTGGCAGAACCTCTCACCATTCCTCCAGCACTCTTCCTGCAGGGCATGCTATTGCAATGGATTGCTTCATACTACTCTTAACCATTATTTTTCTTCTCATCTTTTTCTAATTTCCAAAACTGCAAAATGCACAGAATCATCAGGAATACCTACATTTTATCAACAACTTCCTTTAGTAAATTAATTCCTGACAATTTTTAGTTCATACAAAACTTATGGTATTAAAATAAGTGTGCACTGTCTTTCATAACTTGTTTTTTAAAGCAAACTCTACAGAATTGTCAGTACATTTGATTTCACTATGCCCATATGCGGAGAGCAGAGCTCTGAGACTGGACCAGAGCATTATTCTCTAGAAGAAATCTTTGAAGGTTAGAATAACAGATTATGAAGTTCCTAGAGAACACATGATGTGTAAATTGCATTTTTCTCATAGCTTGATCAAATTTGGACAGTTTTTTCAGATGGCAAAACACTGTGACAAGAGTTTATTCTGTTCCCAAATGTTAATGACTCGGGCAAAAATCATTATTCAAAAAAATGCAGAGCAGGACTCTTTGCAATCAAACCAGTTTAATGTATTTTCCCTCCACCATGATTTCAAAAGAATCATTTTGATTGAAATTACCCAGTCTGTCAGTTGTGAGTGGGCAGGCAAAAAGATATTATGCATAAACTTTGGGTCCAAACAGTAGCCAAAAATTGTGATTAATTGATCATGGAGAATGGGTTGCACAGCAAATTCACTCTCAGTGTTGTCAGCTGTGCTTCTAGTAGGTGTCACTAGGTACCAAACCAGTAGAGGACAGCTCCTGTGCCCTCAGTAAGATATTAAAGAAGTCAGGGTAGTACACCACTGATAAGAGTGCCAACTGGACTAAAACATTAAATTACAGTCTGGTTGCTGAAACAGAAAATCAGAGTTAAATTTTCATGGTAACATTTGCTGTGTTCATTTTTATTTCTTTGCTGAAGGGACTGCAATAAAATTATTTTGCCTTCCCATCATCTGATGTTTGAATTAATAAGGCACTGTCCTCATTTAAATCCCATTCTCAGGCTCACATTCTAGTGTAATAAGAAAGATGAATCAACTGAGACTGAGTTGTTTAAGACGTGGAACTCTGCCTGGCTAAAGCAAATGAATATAGCTTCAAAGGACAGGAGTACTGAAAGGTTTAAATGAGTTGAGCAGGAATATGAGGATATTTGACTACTGAAAAACACTGATTTTATTGAAATTTAACCTTCACCAGTAAAGAGCTGAGGTCAACACATGTTCCATTTGAAAATTAATTTATTAAATTTTGCTATGTAACTCTGGAATTGGGTCTACTTATCTCACTGAGTCCTTTTCCAGTACAGGCAACTAGCTGGTGTACAGGAGAGCATCTCTGCACATCATCATGTTGTAGTTCTGGAGAGGAGCCTGGTAGGTTTGCATCATCTTATCTAGCAGTGGGATCACATCAGCCCTCAAAGTCTTTCTCTGACAGACCTGTCAAGTTACATTCACTTCACTGAGCTTTCTGGTGAAAAGTCCCATTTTGTGACAAAGTTACAGCTGTTTTTGAGGCACCTGGCCTTCATTTTCACTTACCAGTGCCTTCAATAAACTGATGTGGAAATAATGCAAAGCTTGATTTTGATACATTAATCAACCAGAAATTTTCATATAATCTGAAGTGCCTTTTGTTTTGTTTTGCTTTTTTGTTTTGAAATTTCATTTTCAGAAGTAGCTTCATCTCTGGTGAAAAGGAAAACAAAGTATAAAACTAGGCAAAATTTGATCTATTTTTTTCAAAAAATTTCATTTTGTGTAAATATTCATGTCTTTTCTTTTGTGTCCTTTTATGGAAAAATGTTACAAACTCTGGTAGGTTTTCTTTGGGTAAGGAAATCCTTTCTCTCTAAGGTTTTGTTCTGGTTGTGTATTGTGAGGTAACCAAAGCAAACAGAATAAATAATACAGAAGGAAAGGTTAGAGTTTCCAGATTGTTTTGACATATAATGTGAAAACTGCATCCCTTTTCTTTTGGTTTCAATGAGACTTGGTGACTGCATTGTGATTTTTAAATGCACAACAGAAATATACGATTTGTCATGGATTCTAAATGTTCAGGGGCAGTACAGACTGCTGGCAATTTGCTTGTGAAAACTATTGTTTTCTTTTCTGTCTTGCTTCACTTCCATGTATATGGCAAGACTATTCTTGCTCTTGATAAGGACCACTCTCTTTTCCAATGGCGTGAGTCACTTGGCATTTACAAGGTCAGCGTGATCTCCCAAATGTTCTCCAGTTCCATTGCAGCAATCAGCTCTCCTGCCTGGTCAGAACATGATGCCTCCATCAGTCCAAAGTGTTGTCCTCCTCAAGGGCTGACCCTGACCCTGCAAAAAATAAAAAGAAGGGATGAAGTCTCAACTTCCCAACTGAATGAGGCAAATCTGGTTTGAAGTTTCTGATTCAGCCTTTTTAGCAGAATCTGACATTATTTTGAATTCTACCCAATCTTCCAGCAGTTTCAAAAAGTGTCACATACATGCAGTGCAAAGCTACTGCTATGGAACTCCGTGTACAAGATAACATGTCTGAGAGAAATACTGATTTTTCACAGAACATGAACACCACAAAAATAGAAAAAAAAATTTGCATTACCTTGGCCTTCTGCAAAAATAGCCTAATGCTCATATCTTGTCTTACTTATACTTGTCTGGAGGTCTTTGTGGAGCTTCCTAAAGACTGCAACACAGAAGTATTTAGCAGTTCTCTGTAGATTTAGGTTGCTCTTTCATTTTTATGTAAGTTTTTTTTTTTTCCCTGTGTGAATTGAGACACATTCTGGGGAATTGAGGGATAGTTCAGCCATCTGAAACTAACTTTAACATCACAAAATCAAATGTTTATCTCCCACTTGGGTACTGTTTGTTTTGACATCCTACTTAAGGACTTCTGTGCAAAGGGCAAGAAGAGAGAAAAGACTAAAGAAAACAAATCTAATGAGACTGAATACACAGTACAGTGTTTGAGCCCTCACTAGGTTCCTCAGGCTGCATGTTTGTGATGGATTTAAGATAATCTAAGTGGGCAGCTGTAGTTCCACCCTCTTCTCAGCTTTCAACCTCCTGAAAGCCGTGGCAACAAAATCTGGATTTGGACTGCAGGGAAGCCTTCCATACTGCTTCATAAAGTTGACATGACAAACATCTCTGAACTGACCAGAGAAGGTCTCTGGTTAGTTCAGAGATCTGAACTATGACTGCAGAGAACTGGCTGCTTAATTTAAATTAAATATCTTTTTCCTTGGTTAGTATGTGGAATAAGTCCATGTCATGTTCTTTATATCTAATGTAGCATCAACACTAGTAACAAAACCTTCAGTTGCATTATTTCCAAACATGGTTTTCATAAATTAGCCTTCTAAACCCATAATTAGAAATGTAACCAAGAAGTTGTTGTGCTTTTTGGGACAGCAAGGCAGCTATAAACACCATGAGAGTTCATGATGCTCATGAGTCCTGAAGACCCTTCCAGCATTACCAAGGGGTGAAATGTGCATTTCAAACCTTTCTGCTGTAGTGCCCCCCGTACCTTGGATGAGAAGCTGCAGACATAGACCAGGACCCTACAGACATCCTCTAATAAGTCAGAAAGGGTGGCAGAGGATCCTGAGAACAGAACTGCAGTGGATGCTGAAGCTGTTTGTGTCTTGAACCATCCGGAATCTGTTCTCCTCATGTCACTGGAGACTGCAGCATAAAACACTATTATGACATGTAAAGGAATGAATTTTTTTGTAAAATTGAGTAAGATGAACATTCACACCAAGTTCTGGGATGCTTCATTGATCTCTCAACATGGAATTAACAGGGACTATATTTCTTCATGTAGGCTTGTCTCTGGAGAATATGGTTGTGGAAGACCAGTTAAATTAATGGAGGACAGGATATAAATCCAGTGATTAATTCCTTTTGGATGCTAAATCAATAACTCTGGTTGTGCAGATTAAATTCTTTGCAACACTTAAGGCTTTATTTTAGAGCATAAAAAGAACCTAAATAAAGAAATGAAAATTAAAAAGTGAAGTCCTTGTAGGAGTTTCAAAAGGAAATGTGTGTGTTTTCAAAGTTTGATGTGAAGTACAGGCAACTTATGTTGCCCAAGATAAAAAAAGAACAACTGCAAATTATTTATAAATTTAGCTTAAAATTAAAGATGGAAAGATGAATATAATGAAGTTTTAAGTCTGTTGATACCATTTTACCACCTGGTATAGGTTCTGCTATTAAACCAATGTCACCCCCTGAACTAAACACAAACATCAGAAAGAAATGTGAGCAGAGGATGGAGAAAACACCTGAGATTTTTTTAATTTAGGGCTGAAGCCAACACTACTAATGGCTGGAAATAACAACCTTCTCTCCCCTTTCTGCCGTTCTTGCAAGCCTTTGAGACCACAGCCTCCACCAAAGTTATCAGCCAGCCTTTGTTCAAGGTTCTACTGAAGGTTGGAGAAGTAAACTGTAGCATTAAAAAAATTAATGTATTCCACCTGGAGGATTACTTTTTTTCCCACTGCTGCCCACCTGTGAAAACATGCTCTTTTTATTCTTAACTCTGTTTCCTTTCTTCCTTTTTTTACTAAAGAAAAGAATCTACTTTGAGGAAGAGAGTCTCTGGCTGAGCTGCTGTCAGCCTGTGACCAGGAAGGCAGCTCTGTCTGAAATAACCTGTGAGTGATGTGTGTTTACCAAGGCAGCTGATAGGGATGTTTACCAACCCTTGTTTCTCTTACAGAGACACTTTGTGCCATGGTCTGCACAATCAGAAGCAGCACATCCATCTTTTGTTCTTTCTTCCTCACTCTCTGGGTATTTGTCTTATTTTGTCTCAAAGAAAACATACTTATAAAAGAAATCAACAGAAGAAGCTCCTGTTAGCTCATTTTAGGTAACAATGGCACGAAGGCAGTTAAGGCCACCTCCATTACCAACAGAGAGACATTCAAAAAGGCAGCATCACAAAAAACTTCTCTGTACCCAAAGAGAAAAGAAAAAAAGAGCTAGTGTTAAAGTTAAAACTTTCCTTACTCATTTAAGTTTTAAATGTTTTAACTGTCTGGGGTTTTGTTAGTTTGCCAGGGATGCTTTTTCTGTTGCTTAAATAGAAAGTTAGTAAAAAAAGCCTTTGCCACAGACCTGAGCTGACCAAGGTTTCAACTCAGTATTCAATCTTGCTTAAAGGAAGAAATATTTTATTCACTCTTGATCCACTCCTTTTTTCTGTTGTTCTGCTAAAGGTAGTGCATTAATTGACTCTACTGGATCACAGAGGGAATTTCGGGGTTTAACCTTGATTAAGGTGGTTTTGTAGTTTCAGCAAGATGCCTGTGGTTTAGAACATTTCCCAACTGTCAAGCAGAATGTTATCTTCAGAAGGGTTAATTTGCTTTTGTAACTACTGGCACTATGTTAAAGTAGTACCACCAACAAACAGAACTAAAGAAGAAATCCAGATGTCCTCAGCAGCCTGAAGGTTGTGGTTTAATCCAGCTGATAACTAAGCACCATGCAACTGCTCCCTCCATCTCCTCCAGCCTTCATGGGACAGGGAGGGAATCAGAAAAGTAAAAGTAAGAAAGCTCCAGGTTTGAGATAAGAATATTTTAATTATGGAATAATAATAATAATAATAATTTTATTTCAGAATAAAATAACAGGAAGAAGGTGAAATAAAACTCAAGAAAAACAAGTGATGCAAATGCAAAACAATTGCTCATTACCAACCAGCTGATGCCCAGTCAGTTCCTGAGCACCCACCCCCAGCCAGCTTTTCCCCTGGTTTACGTGCTGAGCATGGTGCCACATGGTCTGGAACATCCCCCAGGTCAGCTGGGGTCAGCTGTCCTGTGTGTCCCCTACCTGGCAGGGCACGAGAAGCTGACAAGTCCTGTGAGCACTGCTCAGCAACAACTAAAACATCCCTGTGTTATCAGCATCATTCTCAAAGCCAAAACACAGCACTGGACCCGTTACCAGGAAGAAAATTAACTCTATCCCAGCTGAATCCAGGACACTGGGTAATTGCTTTTTGCCTAAAATTACCCTCAAGTCAAGAAAATTTCGAGAGCAGAGCTCTATGGTTCTATCAGACAAAAGCCCTCTTTGTCACCAACAGACTCTAAAAGATGTTTTGCAAAAGGATTTCATCTGGTCCCTGAAATTTGAATAAAGCATTAACAGGCCTAGATTTTATAAATCTTCCTGATAATTCCCATGATTAAAAATCTATTCCAAATGTTGTTGCCTTCCATAGGAAATTGTCAATGAGCTTTGCCTTGAGGAGCTATAAATAAAGATCATTAACCTTTCATTAACATACAAATCACAGGTTTAATAATTATTATAACTGCTGAGACTTGAAGATGAAAGACATTAAATTAAAAAGCTTTTTGCTGATTTTTTACCATTAACATAGCAGCTTGGACATGCTCTTGACAGTCCCTGAATGCTTTCCTTTCCTTTGTATTTTGACTTGTTCTCTTATTAAAAATAGCCACCCTGTAATGATTTCCATTCTATTTCTTCTTTGATTGAACATGTCAGGTTGTGACAGATGTGTGTGTTTCCAACCTGAGCCTTGAGGATGTAGAAATTTCATGCAAATGCCCTTAATTACATGCAGCACATTTGAACAGCAAACTCCTTGGCAAAGCAATGCTCTCCCACTCCATTTTTGCCTCAGAGGCATTCAGACTGGGAGAAATCAAACCTTTTATCTGTACCCAGCAGCGCTGCAGACACTAAATGACCACTGTATTCAGAGGTAGCTCTCTTTGCTCTGAAGACAGTAGATTATAATTCTATTCTGGCTGCACGTGTCCCCCTGTTTCTACTGTCTGAAATGCACAGGTTTTATGCATGTATCGTCTTCACAGTAGTTCTGATGGTAATGGTCTCACTCCTTCATGTCAGCAGCAAAAACTGCTTTTCTGGTCAGGCTGTTGTTGTATGTGGAAAGGTCATCCAGCACACAGGGAGTTAGCGTTTCATGCCTACCAAATTCTCATTTTCATCCACTAAGCTCAACCTTAGTGCTACCTGTCAAGTGATAACTTCTTCCATAAAAAGGGAGCCCTTTTTTCTTATTTTGACTTTTGTTCTGGGACCTTCCCAAGATTGGGAAAGAAAATGAGAAAAATATCATACGAGCTAATCCTTTTCATAGTGGTGTTTTCTGCATCTACCAGATGGATCTTGTTTTTCCAAAGCACGGAGCTAAAATTTGGGAATCTGATTGAGTGACTCAGACAAGCACAATGCAAAGAGCCAAGAAATATAAAATCAAAATACCTTAGTATGTTCTGCTTGAAAAAAAAGTGTTTAAATTTTCACCAATATTTTTTTCATTGAAAGCTCAGAAGAATATTTTGGAATTTAGGAGATTTTGTTGTTGTTGTGTTTTTTGTGGTTTTTTTTTTTTTTTTTTTTTTTTGGTTTTTTTTTTTTTTTTTTTTTTTGTGGTAAAGTACCATTTTCTAATTGTCTATAATGGATATCTATAAAGCACTTTCATGTTTTAATTATTCAGATATGATATGTTATTGCCAAAAGCCTTCAGGCACATGTACGTTACCATGTCTTCTTGGGGCAGAAGTGTGCTTTTGAAGCAAATTCCACTTTTCATACTTTGGTTTCTATGGCAAGGTTTTGGGATATGCAGTTTGGGAGCCTACCTGATGCAAATCTGACATCAAAAAATGACATAAATGATGTAAAAAACCAAAATAAGCCCAGTGATATTTGGTTCTCAGTAGCAAGCATTTTGCTTTACAGGTCCATTGCCAGTGGCTTGACGATAAGCACAGACATTATTCAGACCAATTAGATTTAATAGTTAACATCCAAATTGCACAAATAATCACCAATGTGAAGTTTTGTCCAGGCTACCCTCACCTTTCCAGTTTGCCAAACCTGTCCAGCAGTTTTACAGCATGCTTTCTCATAAGATTTCCCATGTCTGGGTTCCCAGACAGAAATTCCTCCAGAGTTGCAGTGCCTCATTTTTGGTTCTGATTCTGGCTGGAGCCTGGAAATGCATAGGGAATGCAAAATGAGGAGAAAAGCTCCATCAGGATGAAACAGTGAATGGAGGTTAAGGCCATTCATACATAGGATAGGACTGTATCCTTGCAGGTTCCTTTTCAGAAGAGCAATTACTTGGAGGAGAATTAGGCATAGATCTGGAATGTCTATCTTGCTGCATTCTTTGTTAATTATAGCACCATGCTGTAAGTTTTACAGGCTTTTCTTGCTATTAACAGGCACTGCCCCATCTCATTTTTGGTTCTGCATCTCTGCAGTGTGCTCTATCCCACAGTTTAGAATAAGCATAGGACGTTTCTGCTTGATTTGTTTAAGCTCTTTGTAAACTCTGTATGGTTTTAAAGAACAGAACAACGCAGCAGAACTAGTGCAAGATATACAGATGAAGAGTATCACAAGAGGGCTGAGAAGTGTTTACATTTGTAGCATCTCAGCTTGTTTTCTCTCCCCTTACTGTTTCTGTTTCTCCTTTCATTTGCTTATGTTCTCATTTAGTTCAGTCCCAGAGGTAGCTGCTTGCATGCCTTCATGTGTTCAGCTTCTCACAGCACTGACAGATGCTTTCCATCCCTGACTGCACCAAGCAGATCACAAAACTTTACAGTCAGGTCTGACATATTAAGTTGCTATGGTGCAATTCCTCCATAACACGATGGCAAATGCTCACTGCCACCTCTGCAGCACCTGCACTGACCAGCTCCTGCTATATCAACTAAATTGGGTATCCTGGGACACAAGTCACCCAAGCCCAGTGCCTAATGTGTGTATGCCTCTTACATATCTTGTTAGTGGTTCTGGGCACAGAGGAAGCATTTTCTGAAGATGTGTCATTAGTTCATTGCCCATTAATGGCCTGCCTTATGTGTAAATGTCCCTGGATGTCCCATGTGTTTAATTTGCTTCCTTTATCATTCACAGATATTATCTCTGGCCCAGGCTTCACTTTGCTGTGGTTACACTCAAGCATAAGAGTTTTCCCATGACCCTTGTTTTGGATTTAAGGCATTGGAAGGACCTCAGCATTTCTAAAATATTGTTACCAAATCAAGTCAGAAAAGCAACCAGAACTACAGCTGGGAGGTTGCAGAATAATAGTACGCGTTAGCCAAGCAAACAGGAACAGTATTATCAAAATGAAACACCTACAATATTATCAAAATCAGATTAGATGTGATGACTTTTCATGTAGGGCACTCACGTTTTCTTTAGATTAAGTAGATTTGCAAAGGTGTCATAAAAAATTTCAAACTAAAACATTAGTGTGCTGACTGACAACTTTATTTAATTTCTCAAAAGCCAAGAAATTCCTTGTGAAGGCATCCTTGCCTACAGAAGGCTTTAGATCTCTGATGTAGAGAGATGCGTGGAAGATATTTTGTTACAGCGACAACAGTGGGAACAAAGGGTCTCAAGAGGAAAATTATGGGTGTCATAACTTATCAGGACTTGAATCTGCAAGAAAACCACTGGTCTTATTTTGCCTTAGCAATTTTTATGCTAAAAGCATTTAAGCTATTTTTATGCTGATTTTGTTCAAGTCCATTGTTCTGTTAGTGCTGCCATAGGTCTGACTTCCTTTATGCTGCAAATACCCTAGCAAGTACTTACATTATATTTTAAAGGCCAGAATCTTTTAAGACAGAGGGAAGATCAAGAAGATCACATCAATTCTGTAGTGATAAATTGGATGTTCTCATGTGTCGAAGAAAAAAAACAGAAATACAAGATTTCTCTTACTAACACCATCAGCTTTTTAAATCTTAGTCTTTCCAAATGAAGGACTTCAGCAATGGGCTAGCCATCTGTGCAAACAAATCAGGACAACCTCCCTGGTGACAAAAAATGTAGGTGGTTAATATGGTTCAAAAATCTAGATAAGCAACTAAAATAATCACTTAAAAAAAAAAAAGTCAAGGTCAACTAGGAACAACAAGATCAACAAAAATAATTCACCTTTTATTTGTGTATTAGCAGGATAGTGGAAAGAATACAGCCAGATCTTGCCTTTCAATAGTGTGCTGATAATTTCCAGACCTCAGGTGCTAATTCCCTAAAATGTGTCGGCTTCATCACTTGAAGCGGTCTGGAATCTGCTGACTATCTTCCTCTGCACCTGAGGACCTGGAAGATTTAGTCTTTTCTCTTTGCTTTTCTGACTGCCACCTGATGTGCCAAATAAATTGTGATATTTCATGGCAGTTGGGGCTCTCTCCCGCAAGGCTGCCCACTGAGCTGCAGGAAGAACTTGCTTACCTGCTTAGTTTGGTATTTCTTCTTTTATGACAGCATTTGGCAAGTTGTCCAAATTGGAATTTGTCCCTGGACACTAAGAATGCCCCCCGGATGTTTGTGGAAATGTTGAAAGTGTTGCCTCTTTCGTCTCCACCACCAGGATCCCTCTGCCCTGCCAGCTGGGGCCCACAGAGCTCTGCAGAGGAGCCATTCCCCTGGTGCTCTGCATCTCCAATGTTCCTTCTGGCTCTGTTTGCAAAACTGTCCAGTTTTTGCATGTTCAAATATCAATTCAAATGCTTGTTTGCACAGCTACACTGTTTACCTCATCATTCTAAGCCTCATTCGGCCCCTCTGGGGCTGATAGTGAAGCAGCAGTGCCTGTCTGTGTCAGGCCATGACTGATGTTTGCACAAGGACAAGCTCACAGCTCCATGGAGCCTTGCTGCTTTTCCATTCCCCAAGGCAAGATCTAAGGCTTCTCCCAGAGCAGGGTCACATTTCTCTTCAAGCCTATTCTAATGCAAACAGGAGTCTTTTGAGGAGACAGGAAGGTGCATCCCAGAAGAGCAAAAAAAAAAAAAAAAAAAAAAAAAAAAAAAAAAAAAAAGAAGCACACTTCAAAATGAAGACAAGCAACAATCTTCCCTCAAGAACATTTGAAAAGAAATAAATGCTTCTTCCTACCTGAACTCCTGATCTCAACAGGCAGCAATGTTTTAGAAGCATCTTTTCTTCATTGTTTAAAGGAAATAATTCAGGAAAATTTTGGCAAAGTGAGGCACTGTCTGAAGCAGAACATTTTCAGTAGATAATATTAATGGAAAAAAATCAGAACTCCAGCATTTTCAAGAGGAAAGTTGCATTATGTTTGTCAGGAAAACTATAGTAGTCTCTTTTTCTGTCTCTCTCCATTTTTTGAAGGCCCATGAAAATGTCTTTCTAGATCAGATTATTTTCACTCTTTTTGTTTCTTTTCAGACAAAAATTGCTCTCTCTGATGCTTTCATGTTTCTTCAGAGAACAACACTAATTGGCTTCCATCACTAGAAAATAACTCTCTAGAAGAAAAAAACAGTGTCTGTTGTTCCTTTACATCAATTTTATGTTTCTTAGTTGCATCAGCACAGAGGATGACTGATTTTTTTTGAGAAAGGGTATGGTTCCTGCCTAATTTTTATTTATTCATTATTACTGAAGGTAGATAAGAAATAAATAGAGGGAGTTGAAAATATTTTAGTTGAGGACTGTATTCCTTTTTATTTCCTTTGTTCTGAAATAAATTGGTTTTATAATCTTCTTTCTTGTCTCCTCTAGGCTTAGTTCACTTCACTAGTCACAAGAAAATGTTTGTGGCATAAAAAGTAAACAGGAATGATATTGAATGGCCCCTACATGCAGACATGGAGGAACATGGAAGTTCATGTGTGTAGCAAGATTTTTTTTTAAAAAGCCTTTGCTTTGAACAATTCAGTGCTGCTTTGCAGAGCTAATCTCAGTGGTTGAGCAGGAGGATAACCTACCATTTTGGTTGTGAAACCTCAGATTACTCTTAGAGGAGTTTGTCTTCCCATTTGTGATTGGGGCTTCATCTACCCTACAAAGTGCAGTGCTGAAACGTTTCTACAGACCCAGAGAGCTCCTGAGCTGTGTCAGTTCAGCCCAGACTCAGCTCAGACTCTGCCAGAGGATACAGTCTTGGGTTTCCCAAGAACTAGAACCTTTCTATAACAAGTTTGCTGTTTGGATACTAAGATAATAATAATTTTTCTACATACCTCTTGGTATGTATTTTCTATTTAAACCCCAGGTAGCCAAACAATGATTTGTGGGTTTGGATTCCCCAGGTCAGCTGTGGCTCTGTTTTAGGATTATAGCACCCAAAAGGCAGAGATTCCTTCAGCTAGGTAATGCTGTCACAGCGGTGTGGGACAGCAAGTGTCAACCACTCAGTAACACTGTCTGAACCTTCAGACTTGCATTGCTTTGATTGTTTAGGACATACTGAAGTTAATGTGGGTATGTTTCTTACTTACTTTTCGTGGGTCCCTCTAGTAATTCTCATAGCTGCTTGCTTTAGAGATGATTCTTATTCTCAGATTTTTGATTCCATTCTCCAAGGACTTTTGGAGGATATCTCTAAACCCAGGCACTCAAATAGTGGCACTCTTTCAGAAAAATGGGCAAAGAGTACTGGACCTTGGATGCTTTTCCGGATACTATGGATGCCCTTTGTGCCTCTTGCTGCATTCTGCATTAGTCAGCAGACAGATGGGACTTGACATGCAAGCAAGTAAAAGGACCTGCTTTGTCCATCCATTAGGTTCAGGGTCAAAACTTCAGGTGTCATAAACTGGAGTGGCTCTGACAAAGTCACCTGCTTTTGTCACATTAGTCTCAATGCATGTCTTTTGATTTGCATTTAGTGAATATTTGGCCCTACTTTTGTAGAACTGCCAGCTTCAGAGGAACTCAGATTCCTCATTTTTTTGTGTTTCTGAAAGCACACCTGAAAGATGGTGAAAAAAGAGATCAAGCTACTTCTAAAAGGCCCTCATAACTCAATCCCACATAAGTTGATGGTTTATTTGGCCATGTACTGATGAATTATGAAATTTGGGGCCCATTTTATTTAGCAAACTGATACAGATGTGTCCTTGCAGCTGAGAATTGTCACCAGGCTTTTCTCCAGGCAGGACCAACCTGAAATCAGCTCTGTTGTGACACAGGAATGCCAAGTCTGTCAAAACAAGGGAATTTCTAAACCACAAGATAGCACTGGTTCATTTAATGTGAGAACAAGGAAGTCATTTTCAGCAAAGGAAGATGAAAAATTGCAGCCATGTCACCAACTATTCCAATCAGTCACCATTTGTGCTCTGGGGTATACATGGTTCAGAGGAAGGATTTATTCCTGAACTAAGCTGGTGTTCATTTCATACCCTAAAGCACAAAAATTAGATACCACTTTTAATTTTATCCCAGGCATTATAACTGCACCTATCCAATCCTTTTATCTCTGCTGTGACATTTTCATATCTCATTTTTCTACCAGTAACTTCAGAATAACACAGATGATTTTCGTGTTCCAGGTGTACGGCCATACAGAAGCCTTGTGGCCAGCTGAGTTATTAGATAGCACACCACAAAAAGCTTGTTCATCATCTCTCTAGAGGAAGAAATCTGTTCTATGATAAAGGTCATTATTAGATTTTATCTTCAGTTCAGTAGAGTATCAGAAATCAAAAGTGTATTTGTGGCTACACCTACACCGACACCTACATTTTATGTGGGGTGAATAAAAGAACAAAACTACAAGCAAGCCAGAATTTTGTAATTACATACACACAAATTACCAACATCCTTGAGCATCAGAAGCATTAATGCAGTGAGAATTCTTTGCATAATTTCCTTTAAAAAAATCTAAAACAACAAAACCTGTATTGAACCTTTGTAATTTTGAAGACAATAGTGAAAATGAAGAGAGATGTAAATCAAATAAGGATCATATGGAATATCCTTGGGAAATCATCTTAATCACTTGGAATAAATCCTCAGGCACACACTGTATGCTGGATGATTTAGACAGGCAGGAACAATTACTGTTGAAGAGGTGTATCAGGAAATTGTTGTTTCATAGGTCAGTCTGAAAAGACTAAAAAAAATTTGAAAAAACCCCTGTTACAGAACAGAAAAATAGTATCACTTGCTTTAGTACAAAGTTTTGGCAAATTCAATTCAGGTCAAATGAGCAACAGACTACATGAGAGTCTGGGAGGAGTTAAATTGGAGGGAGTTAAAACTAAATGAACAAACAAAAACCCAAATAAAGAACACAGGCCAAAAAAACCCAGGCCAAACTCTGTAAATGTTCCTGATAGAGCAGAATTTAACATCAAAGTATCTTCCTCAGGCTACTGAGAATAGCAGTATCAGCTGGATATTTTATAATGAGCCTAGACAAAGAGGAATAATTAATAGATACTAAAAGGCTAAATGACCTGCATAACTACAAGCAAAATAACATTTTGATATTCTTTTTTCTCATCTGACTTGACAACTTTTTTTGGGGAAAAAATTCCTTCTGTTTGGGAAAAAAAGACATTATTTCTCCTGGTTTGCAGAAAGGTTTTGAACACAGTGTTGTAAGTTCTTTAAAAGCCCAATCAAGGCAGTGGAATATCTGGGGGAGAAAGCCATGTGATCTCCCTTGTGGTGTCCCTCATCCATCTTCCCCTGTGCTTTTGTTTCTTTGGAGTTCTGCCAAAGTCCACAAATTGGGGTTTTGCCTGTATAAAGCACTGAGAGATCCTTGGATAATTCCTCTCTCTCTCTGTATAAGGAAGGTCTAAATGATTCAGGTGGCTGAGTCTCACCAGACTCCTGAAGTCCTTTGACACCTTTGCAGGATCCTCTGTTGTCTCCTCTGTTGTTCATTTCCTGCCTAGAAGATTTGATTGTTAGCAAAGCTTGCAAGGCCTGCTTTCTGCTTTCACAAAATATGTTGCCTTTGTGCACAGGTGTTGTCAAGGAGTGGCTCAAGGGCACTCAGGCTGCCTAAACTTCCCTGAGGAGCCTTCTGTTGCTAAGCAGACATTGTATGGTACGGAATATCCCTTTGGTCAGTTTGGATCAGCTATCCTGGCTGTGTCCCCTCCCATGATGTGGGGAATGCTGGAGAAACAGTGCTGATGCTGTGCCAGCACTGCTCAGTAGTAACTAAAACACTGGTGTGTTATCAACACCTTTCCATCTACTGCCACAAAAGCACAGCACCAAGCCGCCTTGGGAAAATCAGCTCATCTCAGTCAGACCCAATACCTCTGTCATGGGGTTTTCTGACAGCAAACAGACAAACTAAAAGCATGGGAAAAGCCTGAGTCCAGAATTGGGCCAGGATGCCAAGGAAGAAAATTGTGTTAGAAGCAGTTTGCTAGAGAGGGAATCTCAGCAGGAGCAAATGAGAGACGGGACTGCATCGTCAGTGCTTAAAAATAACTTGATATATGGCACGGAACAAACTTATTCAGAGTATTCATTTTTTTGAGACCATTTACATGGCATTTTTACAGCTATACCTAAGCTGTTAAAAGGGGTAGAAACACATGTTCTACCTCACAGTGCTAGATGAGCTGGATCTGTCAAATGAACATTGCTACATTTTTTGCCTTTCTGCTTCCTTCTTTATTCTCTCTGTTGATGTTGGGGTTTTTTGGGGGTTTTTTTTGGGTTTTTTTCTGTATTGCGGGGATAGCAATGTTATCAGCTGAGGTCACTACCCTAATATACAACATGCTGGACAGAAGAGGAACATTGCTAGAAATCATACCCTAGCTAAACAAAGGTGAACAAAAGACAAACAAAAAGCTTGGCCCTGCTCGCAGTCTGGCAAGGTCACCACCAAAATCAAGCTCAACTAAACTGACTTTTACAAAGAAACTTGACACAATCCAAGGTCAGCCTCTAAGATCCCAGAAGATCTCACATCCTGAGGATGCCCCTGTCAGCGTGCTGTGGCTACAGCCACACAAGCTGCATGCCCAGAGTTGGAATGGGGACTATTTTAGGTTCTCCATTGTCAGTGTTGCTTTCTGTCCTTTGTAATGCAGACTGGTAATGTAGATCTTCACTTTATGTGTAAGTCAAGCTTTCCACCCATTTTTCTATTCTACCAGGCTTCCTTAGGAGGAGGACACATTACCCTTGGAGCAAGGGAAAACATATACTGAGGTGAAAGCAAGTCAAAGAAACCAGTGGGTAAAGAGGGAGTGAGAAGACGAAGGACATAAATTGAACTGGACAGCAGCTGGCCTTTGGGAAGGCAGAAAATACATAATCTCCAGCATTTTTTTCATTTGTAACGCTGAATATTCTATTGCATTAATCAGTGGCCACTCAGGCAGCAGTAGCAGCAAAAGAAAAAAAAGGAATTAAAAAAAATGTCCAGACCGGCACTGTGAGGAATTAATCAGTCTTGGAAGCGTAGTAATGAATTAATCTGTTACAAAAATTATGAAATAATAGAAATGTTTTTTCTTCTCTTTACCCCAGAAGGGTTCTATTGTGTGAGTTCTCATTAGTATTCACTTCTGTCAAATAGAAGGGTTATGCACCTTTACTGGATAATGTTTAAATGTCAAAAATGTTTGCATTGCTGTATTAATTAGTAATTCTTTTTGCAGTCATCTAACCCATTTGTATGTAATACACAGATGAAGTTTAAAATTGAGGCCATAAAAAACTGAGAAGCTTCCAAATTCTAGGCCAACACAGTAATAATCTGTCCCCATGCCTTTGGATAATTCTCATTTCTCACTTGAGGAATTAGACATGGACATATGTTAATTAATATCTCTCCTCCCCATTTAAATCCTGGTATGGCAGAAGCATTAAGGAGAAAATAAGAAGGCTCCACAGAGGGAAATGAGTTTAAACATTAGCATCTGTAGATATAGCCAAATATTCCTGATTTCTGAAAAATGCAGCCTCACATAGGTTTGGTGTAGTTACTTCCCCAGAGGTAATCTTGATACCTGGCTTAATTTCTAAAGGAAATATTCAGGTTCTCCAGTACAATGTTGGATTGAATGTGGAGGTTATTGCAGCCTATATTGAGAGGAGGTCAAACAAAAGCAGAAGTGTCCCTCTGTCCTTAATAATCATGCCTCTCTCTGAGAAGTTTAATCTATGTCTCTTGGATGTCAAGTAGGTTTTTTTTTCTTTTTATAATTTATAATGTGGTAGCACAGTAAGTTTGTGGTGGACTTGCTCAGTTTTGACCTCCAGGCAAGTAGACAGCAAGGTCTCTGCTCCACTGCTCTTCTATTCTACAACAGCAGTGGGGGGGGAAAGAGAAAGCAGGATGTGTATGACAGAGAAGAACAGGCCAAGGGAGAAAAGTAGCAGGAACATGATCAGATTGAGTCAAAAAGACTTCAGGAGCCAGGAAAATAATCAGATCAGTCAAAGAAGCCTTCTGGAAGGGGTTAAAGTGATAGAGCTTCTTGGTGGTAGATGACAAGAGAAGAATAAGATGAGTTATCCATTCATAGTCTGATCAACTTAATGAGACTGGAGTGGATGACTTCTGAAACATCAGTCTTGAGTGATTTCTCTGAAGGAAATTCAGATGCCCTCTCTGCTGGGGAAGCCATGAACATGCTACCATAGTTTATGACACTTGCAAAGGTATCATTATTATAGAAGGCCAACACACGACAAAGGTAAAAGTCTCTGCCAAGTGTTTTTCCATCCTTGGTGGTGCTTGAAGTGCCAAAAGATGTTTCAGCAGATTTGCTTCAGTGTGTCTTACTCCTTTCCTCAAGAAGGACACCATGTTGGAAATACTCCAGGTACAGGGAAACTGATCAAAAAGGAAATCAAGTTTTATCACTAGAGATCAGCTGTAGCTCAGGTTGACTGTGCTGGTATTAAAAGTGGTTGGAGATTTATGCTGGCCAAGAGCGCAAACAGCTGCTCCTTGCTATTTCAAATGACTGCTACCAGTTTTATTATTCCCAGGCAGGTAAGGAAAGTGCTGTGAAAAATACCAACATTTCAAATCTGGACTGCTCAGATAATGCGCATTACTGCCTCAGAGTCCTCTTATTGTCTATCTTTGCAAACAGCTGGCAACAGCTCTCGGTAAATAGTACCATCTTGGTGAGTATGAGAGCTGAGGGACTTCCAGAGGTTGAGAAGGTTTTGTATCCAGCTCCACCACCAGCTCCTCCTGGCTTTGCTATTTTCTTGCTCTCTGCTCCAGTTCTTGCTTGGTCAACATAGGATAAAAATTACTTAATTCCTTAACAACGGAAATGTGTGCTGACTACAGCTGAATGACACCTCTTTTGCCCTCTCCAGGCCTCTGTGCAGGATGGGCAGCTAAGGACATGCAGTGACTCTACTTTATCTACATTTCTATTACGTTCAGTAGGTTTCATCTCTTGTTTCAGAGCTTTAGTGGCAGACAGCATATGGTGCTGTAGTGCCTCTGAACCCCCCTGCTGTACTAGCTGCCTGGCACAACCACTGCTGCTACTCCTGTCAGACATACTTTTTTTTGCCCTTTAATGCTGGATTGTTTTAAAAAATCTGACAGGCTGTCACCCAACAGCTGGTCTTTTCACAGTCACCATAAAATTAATCTCCAAAATGATACTTTCTTCCATCAAAGATGTTTAAAGCAACAAGATCTGGAAGTGGAGAGGCTTCAGCAGCAGGGTGAGCATGGCCACGGACAAGTTCTGTGCTACCTCTGCTGCTCAGCCACCTCTGCTTTCCATCACTTCACACGTCAGTGGTGACCAATGCAAAGCAAACTCATGAATCCTGCTGCTAGAGAATTAAAATCCCTGTGTTGAAATTGCATATTTACTCACATCTCAACTTGAAATAATCTCAGTGCACGACAGAACTACTGTTGATTACTTTGTCTGATCACATCCTTAATTAGTGTTACGCAAATTTAGTGAGTAATGTTGAGACTCCAGGACAAGGAAGCAGTAAACAGAATGAAGCACAGGGCCAGTCTCCAAGGAGCTTTAGCTCAGTGCAGAAACTCACTGACCCAGGGCAAGTCAGCCACACTGCAGACCTGTTTAAATACAATGTGGATGCTAATTTACTGAGCCACAAGAAGTTAATTCCATGTTATACCCTACCCTGAGCATTGATGAATGAGAAATCCTAGATAAAGTTATTTCAAACTGATAAATATTTATCTGTCAGAAAACAAAAATGAGAGACTAAACCTTCATCTTCTAACTCGTAAATGACTAATGAATTTTAATGTCCACAATTTCAAGTCTCAGAAGATGTGGTTAACAAAAAGTCTTGAGTCTCTGCTGAAAAACACAGCCTTTCCTGTAAAAGTGAAAATTTTCTAGCTTTTAACTTCCAGCTCATTTTCTTTTCATGTTTATGATAACTTTTCAGGCAGAGTGGCTTTGCAGTTCCCTCAGCCTGTCCTGAGGATAAGGTGACCAGTGAGAGGAAGACAGCAACTCCTCCTTCTGTGTCACAAGAGGGCCACCTTCAATTTTACATCTGTATGGTGATATATGAATGTCTGTGCTTTGGACCATTTTTATCAGTGTCACAGGTGTCATCGTCGCCTACGGGAGTGACTGCCTCCTCAGCAATGTGATGACAAAGAGTCTCAGTGATTTCCTTTAAGAATGAAGTTTGAATTTTGAAAAGCAAAATCAATTTATGCTCTCACGCATACTCCCAGATTATGAGAGCATTGTTATGAGATCACCCATACGAGTTAGGAAACAGATCATTAGATTAATTCACTCGATATGGTTACGCCAAAGTTAATTCACTTTTCAGCCATGTAATAAGATCCCACAGGGTCATTACTTCTTTGCTACATCATCAAAAATAATGAGATTGCTTTTTCTCAGATTATGTGGAAATAGACACTGCATCTTATCATCCCCAGCTGAGTGAAATTGAAAACTGCAGCAGTTTCTTGAAGTTTTCCAAGGTGAAAAAGCATTATTTAAAATATAAGATTTAATGCATTAATACCAGAGACTTGGATTGTCTCTCCCTGGCAGTTGAACATTTTATCACTAGCAGGATGCATAGAGAGATGAACAACTGTGAAAATAAGATTTTTGTATGTTAGTTCTGAAAAGCAAAAAAAAAAAAAAGGAATTTGTCAGGTTCATTAGTAAGAGAAAAATAGGACAAAAAAAAAGTGTTAAGACAGAAACTGATTACTACCATATTGGTATAAATCAGAAGGTTTTTCTTATGTTCTTGACAGGCACTGTCTTAAAACATGATGCAAGGTACAGAGACTGCAAGTTGCTTGAAGGATCCATAAGTTTAGGAAGGGCATGCACTGGGATCTGGTAATGATGCCTGTGCAGGTAAATGTTCCTTCACTCAGGGTAACACTCACTATTTCAGCAACCATCCTATCACATAATAGGTGGGGTTTTAACTTATTAGATCCTTTCCAGTAGTATACACTGTTCATCTCTTTGAAGATGCCTAAATCACATTAAACCAGCTACTGCCTGGTGATGTTTTTTTACCAGTATGGATCAGCTGATTCATTGGAACTGGAGGAACCATAAACCACTGACTTTTTCAGCTAAGTAAAATGTCTGTTAGAATTTTTTTTTATTATTATAGCGTCTCTTTTTATACCACTTCACACTGTGCAGGACTGTGTTCAGGAGCCTACAATTCATCCCAAATGTGTATGGGGTCTGACACCAATGTTTACACCCCAGGCACTGTCAGGACAGAGAGAGATGATAATAGCGTAAAAAACACAGACATTCCATGTAGATTTCTTATGTAGACTTTCCATCTACATAATCAGTCATGAATGGGGGAAGGGATAAAGACAACTAGAAATACACAGAAAATATGTTTTGTTCAGCAAGGTCATAGCAAGCATGAGGACAAACTCTTGGTTTCCTGGTTTATATTTATCATAAGTGTTGTAAGTTTAAATATGGGGATGCTGCTGACAGAAGGGTGTCCACTGAAGGAGAATATTACTTATAGCAACAAAGGAAATCAAAATTTCCTGAACAAAGAAAGGTGGTATCACCACAAAGCAGCCTGGGGGACTCCTTGTTTCTGTGCAGGGTACACTTTGCAGGGACTCCACACAGACCTCATTGCCTCCCTGCCCATGCAGGAAACCCAGTTCCTGGCCTGGACAGGTGCCATGGGCCTTGCACCCACCAAGACAGTTAATGCAGTGCTAGCAGATGCTCAGGAGGCTGTGAATAGTGTGCCCTGCTGGTTTTTCAGGGTGCTGTCATACAACCCATGGAGAGACTGAAAGCACACAGCTCCTGAAACACTTCTTTGAGCCAGTAACGGATTTATGGAGCTTCCCTCTTCTCCTTTAATTCTGAGGAACAGGTGGTAGAAGTTGACTTCCTCTGACAGAAATCTATGGAAAAGCAGTTGACAGCAGACCCCTTGGGAAGAACCCATCACATTTCCAAGCACTGCCAGTCTCTGTGCAGCGCAGCCAGCACTTCCCGTACTGACAGCAGGTATCACCCCAGGTTCCTGTGCTAGCAGCAAGAAAGCCTTATGCAAATTCCACTCTTTTAGGCATCTTTGTGCAAGAGTCACAGTGCAGGAGGTTGCAAGTCAGCAAATCTGAATTTGAAAGGCAAGTGTCTCCCCTGTGGTAAATTTGCAAAGTCACGCTGAATTTCAGTGAGGCTGCATCACTTTGTGCTGGTTGAGGAAGCTGATTGCTTCAGCTGACTTATTACACTTCCTAACTTAGGCCATAGCTGAACATATAGATCACTCCTTGTATACCAGCTTAGCCAGAAGTGACTAATATAATGAATGAAATGTAATTAATGTTTATTATGCCATGCAAAGGCCTTTTTTCTACGAGCCAGATAGATTTTTCTTTCTCTCCCAGCTGTAGCAACCTGATTGCATTTGACCAATGTAATAAAAGGTACACCTGCAGACTATAGGGTTAGGCTACATACTAAAGGTATAGAACTTACAGACATTCACTGGGAACCTGAATTGCCTATTTACAAGCACTCAGTGCATCAGGCATGGACATTCTTAACCCTAAATTAGGTTTAATTCTATTCCAATTGAAACCAGAGGAGAGAAGGACCTACTATTTTCAAGACAAAGAAATTTCATTGACATAAAAATAGTAAAACCAGAAAGAATCAGATCTTGTTGTCTCCCAGTATCCCACCTCAGTTCAATGGATTCAGAAGCATTTTTGTCAGGACTGAAAAATTAAATTATAATAAGGTGTGGAACTCCTTATTTTCAGATGCAAAGAAAAATAAATTTGGGCAGCTCATGAAAATCATAAACTGCCTCCAAAGTCCAGAAGATCACACAATGAAGTAATTGACTGTATTAATTAATAATGTGCCTGAGCAGAACAGAGTATAAAATGAATATGTATCAAGGTTATAAATAATAAAGTCAACACAAGTTATATCTTTTGAACTAAGATGAAAAAGAAAATATTTAAACATGCATACAAATAAAAATAATGTGAAAAAGAAGATACTTTGAGCTGTATATGCTATGACAGCTCAGATTTAGATAGCTCAAATGACACTTTAATTGTATTAATTTTCAACAGTATGAAGATGTCTCCCAGTATTTAAGGACAGATGCCTTACTGAGCTTTGACAACATTCTTGTATGCATCTCCAGCTCTCTAATGCTCATATTAGATATGCTCAATTTAATATCTCTTGGTATATTACCAAGAATTTATCCCTAATATTCATAAGAATAACTTTCCAATTTTTTTATGACACATAATAATAGCCTCCAATATCATAGTTCTCCCTGTAGACTAAAACAAAAACCTCAAATCTTCAGAGTTTTATCAGGGTTTTCAGTATTCTTGTTCTCACCATTATTTGCTTCCTTATAATTTTCTCAACATAGAATCTGAACCAGAATAACCTCCAAATAACACTGCCAACAACTGCAATTCAATCATAAACATAATCTTTGTTAAATAATCTATTTACACTTAGTTGGCAACACTCACGAAGTAGGCAATTCTCCACAGTGCACAAAAAAACCTGCTCCAAATCTGATGATAAAATTTAGTGGTAAGGAAGCTTCTTATCTCTGCATGAACATGACATCCATTAAATTGACTTATCAATTTACTTCCCCCTGGAGATGACAGCAGAATGTACACAAACTACAGCAGAATCAGGTTTGGCCTTTTGGGTGTGTAGACTCTTGCTTTTACAAATTATGCTGGCATGCTGGGGAAAGGACTGTGGATGGGGCATCATTCCACAGCAGGAGTCAAACCTGTTACAGGATGTTATGAACAAAAGAGGAATCCACTAAAACATGTACAGTCTTGTTTTAGATAGTGCCATAACTGTATTACTTGAGTTTTGATAGTCAGCTTATTTTATATCTTTATTTCTCACCTAAAAGCACATAATGCTACAGCTGTAGCTCACTCTGTGACAGGAATCCCATCAGAATCAAAATCTCAGTGCCAGTCACCTGCTTCATTTATTTCTTGCTGTGAGCCTAATGAGAAAACAGCCAGAGCTACCCTAAGAAGCTGAAAGGAGAAATATCACTTTTCCACAGGTACCAAGAAATTCCAGCTGTTCTGAGCATGAGAGACAGAAAGAGCAGCTTAAACATCAAGAAATATCATTGTGAAAAGAACAATCATCTCGTTCTCAGTGTGATGGACTTGGATTGTAACTGTCTGAGCCACAAGAAGAAAAAACAGGAATTGGGCAAAAACTTACCCAAAGTCTGGGGAATTAAAATTGTATAGTGGCTTCAACAGAAATTCCATTGCACCAGTGTTATTCATACCTTTCCTTTTGAGCAAAGTTCTCTCAGAATGCTCAAGCAAAGCATGCTCCCAAGGTTTTTTTACTAACTCCTAAATGTGCAGCAGAATTGGCATTCCAGAGAGTGAAAGTGCTATGGATGATTATTTGAGGAAGAATATGTGATTGAGAACATAATGTTTATGTAGGAAGATGGACGTTAAGACAATGGCAAGCTTTGGGTGAGGCAAGAGAGTGAGTCAGCAGTTCTCATGGTTCAGTAGATGCCTATTCCCTTTTTTTCGTAATTTCTTTGGTCTGCAAAGTCACTAGAAACCCTTGTAGGAAGAGCTGGTTGCAAAATAATTCTTTAACTATAAAATCAATTAATAATAAGAAAGAAAATAGATAATTTTCACCTAAAGATTTTCTACAGTGCTTGAACTTTGGTAAAAAACTTTAACCATTGCTGATTAGAACTGAGCTTCTTTTGGTGAAGCATAAAATACAACAGGATAAAAAAAATCCCTATATTCTTATGGTAAGCCATTTTCCTACTGCTGTAGAAAACTAAGGATAAATGTGTGTATTTTTGACTAATTTTTTTGGTACTTCAGATGCTCTAGGATTTCTCAGGAAGTTTTATTCTGAATAAACAGTACGACATGCTTTCTGCAAATATATCAGTAGGAGCTCTCTAACTGTTTTCCATATATGCCAAAAACTGGGTCATAGCAGAACACTCTGAATATTACCAACATTAAAAAATGCTTTCTGATCCAAATTTGGGGAAGTGTAGGAAAAAAAAAAAAAATTAGGATATTCTGTAGTTTTGATTCGGTTAAAAGTACTGAGATGTTTCAATACTGAGTTTCATGTATTCCAAATCACATCTCTGTGTCCCTTCCAATTGAAATCCATTCCGTTCCTGCTGGTAGAGGTGAGTATTGGTTTAACCTGGGGGGCACTCAGACACTGGAGATGCTGATGGCAGCAAGAGATGCCAACACAGCTATTAGACTAGAACTGATTTCAGAGGTTCTGGGAGAAAGGATTTCCCATTTCCTATCAGTACCACTTTCCCCATGTCAGCAGTACTAACACTGAGCTGGATCAAAGGTCCTCGTGTTTAATAATGTGAAAACTCAAAGAAGGACTTTCAGTCCTGCAGAAGAACATTAGCCATAGGAGCTGTCTGACTGGACAGCATGCTGAAGTTCAATGATGACATTATTGTTTTAATGAGCAAATAGCACAGCAAATACAAAAAGTAATTTGATTGTATTTGACAGAAAAGTGTCTTGCAACAAAAAGTTTAAGGATGGTTGTTCAGCTGAAGAGAGACTGGAATTTATATGAGCATGGGAATCCTCATGGAAACAACATGGAAACAACTCCTGGCATTGCTCCCAGGCAGAACAAGCTGAGTGGTAACTGATCAGGGGTCTAATATAAAAAATTCTTATTCTCTGCTGTTACAAGCCTGGTGGGTGCTCAAATACCTGTATTTCTCCTTCCCTACCTACAGCTTTATCTCAGCTAATACAAAAATATTGCCTTTTTCCTGTTGTGCCCTAATCTTATGACTCTGTAACAACAGGCACTGGGCCAGGCTGGCTTCTAGCAACCCCAGCTTTCAAATATCGTTTGCCTGGTTGTTTTCATGCTCAATTCCACTGGCTTTATGGCAGATAAAGATGCCAGGTCATTCTGTTCTTGCTGTGTCAGTGATCACATTCTGAAAACCCTTAGGTTTAACACTAGAGCCCCAACACACAACAAAGATTCCTCTTCTCTACAGGACCAGGATGCAATTATTGCATTTTTACAGACACCAGAGGCTGTGTTGTACAGGTGTGTCCTTAACCACCTATGCCCAAAGGAAAGTTTATATCCTTTGTCCTTGGTAGGTTTAAGAGGTAGGAAATTGCACAAAGGCCGGGGAAGTAAAAATGGAAAACGTGGCTTTAATTATTTTGAGGACATTTATCATTTCTGCTCTACGTAGTTTTTTGTCCACATGAGCTGGAGCTTCTAACACAGTGTAAGATGAAGAAGTACTGAGTGGCATTGATCTGGTTGGAATAACCAAACCATGGATAAGGATGGATAAGGGTTTCTAACTTTGTATCACACAGGGGAAACAGAGACAACATTTTTACTTCACTTGCACACACTGTAGGATGTCAAACTGTGTTTCTTTTTAGGATATTCAGTGAGAGAGTTGAGCCCAGAGATAATGATACCTCAGTGGGAGATGTACCTCAGTGAATGAGGAATAAAAACTGACGGCAGACACCAAGGTGTAAGTGAGAGAGAACCCAAACCGTAGGTGTGGATGTGCAAAAATGAGGAGGAGGAGAGAGGTTTTCTCTCTTCCCAGATGCATTTTGAGCAGATTGCCCAAGGATTCAGGCTCAGCTGTTGCCAGCGAAATCCCACCCGCAGGAGAAACAAGAAAGGATGGAATACCCAGGAGGGGCACAAAGCTGTGCCTCCACTTGCATATGTGTCAAAGCCTTAAAATCTTTTCTCACGACAAGCTTACTTCCCCATGTACCTGGGACCATTAGAGGTATTCTGAGTTTTCCCAGCTTGCCTCCTTCAGCCACAACTTTCCGCAGCTCTGAACAGCACCGTGGTGATTTGTTTCAGAAGAAAACGGGGAAGTTTAAGAAGAAAATACAAGTATATACCACATAAAAAATTTCTTCTTTAGTCACCAGAGGTGCCCATTAGCACTGCTCAGTATTGATGCAGGTACCATGTGCCTGTCCCTTTGCCATCTGAAAAAAATAAAGAGATTTAAAAGAAGTCAGGCCAAAGGCATGCCTCAGATAGAAAATAAGTTTTTTTCTCTACCCTGAAAAGGGAAGAAGGCAGATAATTTCCTTGTTGCATTTGCCATGCTTTTTATTAAATATCTGCTATCACTGGTGTATACTTTGTCCAATTTCCAGAATTTTAAGCATAGAATGACAGGACAACACACCTGGCTATTTCTTGCCACGTATCTCCATGCTTTTGAGATTTTCCCCACAGTCATTTGGATAGGAACCAGATTGTAGAGGTATTAATGCAGTTTAGCAGGCAGGGGCATGACAGCCAGGCTTGCAGAACAGTATCTGCTCAGAGAGTAGGGTCTGGATACTCCTTTCAGCACATTTCAGTTTAGCTTTGTTTTGCAGCCAATAATTCTTCAGTGTTTCCTACCACGGTGACATGAGTCACATCCCTAGAGACATGGTTTGGAACAGTTCCTTAAAAAGAGAAAATCTCCAAGTAATCATGATGAAATTTTAATTTATTTTTTTTCTGGCAGCTTCAACCCAAGAATATGAATAAATTTGTTAAGTTTTTCCTCAGGTATTACAGTGCCTAAGGCAGGAGGACCTCATGGTCCTTCCCTCCTTGGGCATGGCAGTAACTGGCTTCCAGACCAGACCTAGTGCCGAGGGTTCCTGGGCACCTGAAATCTCACTTGGGGAAGGATGCAGGAGGAGCCACTGCCCTCCACTGCCTGCTGAGAGCTTTGCTTCTCCAGCCACACACGAGAAGCCCTTTCCCTGCACACTTAGCAGGGGTGAGCACAGAAAACCAAGGTGCAGAAATCTGAGTCCAGTCCCAGGTTTCCCCAAAGGCTGTCCCAGCTGCCTCTTTGCAAAACCAATGTCCCACTGCGTTTTTGATGTGTCCACAATGTCTCACATTGTGATAAACATATGCAAAAAGGACTTGTTATTTCACACCTTTACAGTCATCACAAAGGATGTCTGGTTTTCAGCTTTTCCATCTTCCTGCTGTAGATATATTGGGAAGAAAGAACCCTTTTTGTCTATAGAGGGAAAAAGAGGAAAGAAAACACTGCAATGATTAAAAAAACCCTTTAAAATCCTACCATAGAAAGCACTCATATCAAAAAACATTTTTTACATCAATATAGCTCATTTATCCTGCACAAGATAAAACCAAGATATAGAAAACAATAGTATTCTGCCTTTTGAGGTATCTTGTATTTTTTGACAGCTTTAGCCCACAGCCTTTGATTAGATAAAGGCCTTAATATTGCATTACAGCAGAATTACCTACATTATGGCAGCTGCTTGTTGCAATTGTGTTGACATGACTGGCTTCTTGTGTGAATGTATTCTGGTCTTTCTAATCTCTTTAGCATCAACAGCAGGACATTTTATTTGCAATTGATTTTTAAATTTAGGAGTAATTGAAGTTTAAGTGCAGCTACCTTCTTGCAACAGGGACAGGTTGATACTGTTTAAATCCTAATTATGCACTGATTAAAAGTGATTGCATTGCCAAAGTGAGCAAGGGCCACAATTTGTTTCATTCTTAAAGGTTCAGCATAGAGAATTCATTGTATTTCCAGGAAAACAGATCAACATAAAGAGGAAGCAATTAAGAGTTCATTGTTGCATCATAAATTTCCTAGAAATTTTTTGGAAGGTAGATAAGGTTGACAACTTTGGAAGAAGATCTTGTTGACAAGAAGGATTAGTCATTTAATGATTTTGGTACTTGATGATAGAAACTTTACCTACCATCACTCATATTATGTTTTGCTAAAACAGGTAAGGCAGAAATAGGCTTATTTTCATGTAATCCAGTCTTGTAGTGATCTGGTGTTTGCCTTGTTTTCAAATTTAACAATGAAATGACAGCCTGCAAATTGTTCTTGTATAACAAGTAGGATAAACAAAACCACTCACACTTTTCCTATCAGCAGGAGTAATTTCATAAGCACCATAAAAAAATAAGAAAGCATGAGGGAAACAGAGCAGCAACATACACTTCTACAATAATGACAGGTCAAAGTCTGAACCCACTATTGCTGGGAGTTCTGGATCTGAGCTTTGTGGCTGTCACAGGCGATGTCTCAGACAGGTCTGAATTATCCCCCATTTTGGGAAGCATTTAGTCCAGACCTGTGCCTGTGCACAGCATTGCTTTTATTATTTATTTAGACACAGGTTATGCTTGTATAGTGGGCTCTCCTGCGGCATCTGATTTCTCACTGATGGAATATCAACATCCTCAATGAAGTGTAAAGGCAGTACATGCCTGCACCATGGAGGCAGTTTAACAGGTGTTTTTTTATAGGGCTTTCTTTCCTCTTTCTTTCTCTGTAGAAACCACCAGATTTATTCATCCCTGCCAGCCTGTTACTAGCAGGAAAAATTTCAGTCACGGCCAACAGAATTGGCAAACAGAATTTGCATGGTGCCCTGGCTCAACTCACCACTCTTTCAGACAAGTGTCTCCCATCACTGCTGGTTCCCCAGGAGACAGGGAACTCCATTCCTTTTGCAGGCTTTAAGAAATCTCTCAGTATTTCACTGCCAGTGCAGAGAACAGAGCCACAGCTGTGTTAGGCTTCACTAAGGTAGCAGTTAGTAGTAGTTGCTAATACTGACGGTATTAGCAATTACTACTAATAATCAGTATTACCCAGAACTCCAGAAAAGCACACACAGAGTTTATCCACACATTCCTCTTTCTTGGAGATAAAGGTATGGGTGGTTCCAATGGGTAGAACAAGTGGTCACTGGGAGACCACTGTGGTACAGGAACTGTGATTTCTGCAGTCTTCTTCATATCACTTTACCAAATGATGGGTACAGCCAGCTCCCATTTTGGTGGCCACAGAGAAAGGTTCCAGTTCAAATTTGGTTTTAGCCTGACTCCTTATGAAAGCAAGGCTCCCACTTCACTCTGTGACACTGAATTACTTTTGAACCCTTTTAGCCTATGTGGTCCCAGTGTAGCAGAGGAGATGAGTTGCCAAAATAACTCAGTTCCCATACAATTTGCAAGTTCAGTCAGAAACAGCAACCCAAATTTCATCAGCAACATTTTTTCTGCTATAAGGAAAAAATTCAGAAAAACGGCAGAGGAGAACTTTATGATTACATAAGGAGAATGTAGAAAATCTGGGTTTTTTTAATTTATAATCCGTTCACTGAGAGATACACATCCCTAACAAAGCAGACATACAGAAACCCACAATCTTTTAATCTTAAACTTGTCAATAAGTAGTGAAATCAAACACAGGGGTTCATGTCAAAAGAAAAATTCTGGTTTATGGACTAAGTCTTGACTCATAGTAATAATGTCAAAAGCTGTTATCAAAAGGTGTGTAGCTTCAACTGAAATGTTAGTTTTACCAGGGTGAATGCATAGCAATACCACTGCAATGAAAAGCTGATCCAAACGTGAATAGTTAAACAGCATTTAACAATAGTCCTTCAAGAAGTCACTGTCATTCTGGGTGACTCTCTGGAAGTCAGTAGGTTTTCTTCAGGCACATACTGGTTGTAGTGGAGAGAAACCATCTGTAATTCTGAATTCTGGTCATGAGTTTAGGCAGCAATTTCTGTCTCCTTACTGGCATTCTACTGTGTTTGAAACATAAACAATTTCAGTGGCTCTACTCAATACTTACTTACTGTCTGTAGTATGATTTTTCCTAAACTTTTCTTGAACCATGTTGATCACCTAGGGGGCTCTGAGTGCAGCCCATCCCAGGTATTGGCCCAGGATATTATAAAATAAAAATGACTTTGCCATAGTTCCTTTCATGTGCATTGGTTTCTCAATTACATGATTTATAGAATCTTTCAGGCTCAATTTCTGCATTTTAGAAGATGCAGGAAAAGAGCAGGTCTAACACAGAGTGGTGTGTAAGCCTGAATGTCTTTAGGGAATGCTGTTCCAAAGCCCAGTGAAATAAGTAGACTTTTTTTTTTTTTTTTTTTTTTTTTTTTTTTTTTTTTGCACTGCCTTTAGTGGGATTTTTGCAGGCTCAAAGGCCATTTACAGGTTTCAGAGTATTGAATTAGAATCATGGAAGTGTTAATGTGTAATATATGCATAATAATAAATGGTGGTTAGAAATCAATATTGGCATTTGTCTTATCAAAAGTAATAGAAACATGCTACTCCTAGGATTTAATGCAGAATTAATATGTAAAAAATCCCCCAGGCTAATGTTTTTCTATGCTCCAAGAATTAAGAGGTTTCTAAGACTAATCAAAACATTTCACACAGTCTTTTTTCCCATGTTGTAAATGGATCAAAAGTCTGAAAATGTAACTGAAGTTATTATGTTTGCATGAATATTTTAAAATCTATAAACAAGACCTTTACTTTGTAAGCAACTTCTGTATGGAAAAAAAAAATTCATTTCCCATAAAGGATTCACAGGAAGAGCTGTATGTTCAAAATGTACTTTCTATTTATTTCACCTCATTTGGTTGTCTGAACAGCTTCCTTTTCAGGAAGGAGGATAAGTGAAAACATCTGCTTACTTATTCAATATTTTCTCTAACTTCTTGAATTTCAGTAATAAGGAGGTAAACTTGACTCAACCTAATCTAAGGATGGATAAAGACTTTTGATACAGTTGTTAAACTTTCCAGAGCCAACAGCACATAATAACAGAGATGTTTTCCACACCCCTTTCTGCATCAGATTTTTCTCCTGACTTGTGGTTAGAATTTTATGAAGGCTTCAGCAAACATGGCTAAGTCTATTAAAGAGAATGATCTGAGGTCATGGTACCAGTATTATTTAGTGATGAAGCAGTTTCTCTTTACAGGCAGTTGTGGGCACTGACCTGGTGTCCAGTGGAGAGGTCAGCCTGGCAACTTTTTGTAATCTTCCTTCTTATTCAACAGCCTTTACTTCTGTTTGTAGAATCTGTTTCCTGTTAAAATGTTTGAGTAACCAAGTATAGCCTCCTCCAACACTGCCACTCACCCACCAAATGTTTGCAGAACATTTGGGGATTTCCCAAGACATTCCTGAATCGATGGTGGTCTCCCATGATTTCCAGGAAAATGCATACAACTGTGACAAGTCAGATACCTTGGACTTATGAGAACAGAGATCACCAACAGTTTTGAAACATGAATAGACTTTGCCAAGCTGCTGGGAAAATAAAGCTAAACCATCATTTTCTTTTGACGGTAGGAGGAAACACTCTACTGAGCCTGTTGGATCTTGGGTTTTTTTTTTGTTTTTTTTTTTTTTTTGTTATCTGACTCCATATGGGATTAAATGAGAAAGACAAGGTCCTGTTCCACATTTTTATCATTACAGAATATTATGTCTGTTATACAGATGAATACAAAGGCTTGTCCCAAATGTTTTACTATAAGATCTCTATCTCCTCCTTCAGATTTTTCCTATCACTACACAAACTAGATGAGCAGATTGTATTAACCATTTATTTTGCACTCTTAAACTGCTTGTGACTGCATCAACTATTTGTCTTATTTCAATTTTATCTTTCTGTTTCTTTTCATTCAAAAAAAAAAAAAAAATTGTGACCCACTCAAAATGTTGCTTAGGAATTCTTAAGTCATACAAAGAATGTTTTTCTTCTACAGGTGAATTTCATCTCCAATCCTTCAGGTGAATTTAATCCCCAATCAAGTCCCTGCTCCCTGCAAGCATCTGAACAGAATTGAACCAGTATGAAACTCTTGAAGTAGCTGTAATTTTTAGGGGTGTGAGTTATTGTGTTTAGGTGCTGTCATTAGTGGCGAGTACTTGGAGATAATGTTCTCGTGGTGGAGCAGTCTGAGCAACAATCATCTCTGGTTCAGCAAGCAGAGGTGAGTGCTATGAAGAGCTTCTATAATGCACTATGAAATCAGTTGTTTAATAGATTTTTTTTTTTTCTCAAGACTTTGAATGGTTTACTGGATGTTCAGGAAAAGGTTTAATCCTGTGTCTTTTGAATGGCAATGATACCAACCTATGGCCTAAGGAAGCCTATGGGTGCCTCTTTGAAGGCAGGGTGTGGCTGGTTTGTGGCTGGCTGCCTGAAGTTAAAACTATGTGTTCAAAGGCTGTGCTAGATAAAAAATCCTGCTTCATGCAAGAGACTCAATTAGTGCCTGGGGGACAATCTTCTTTTCATTATTTTCTAAAAAAAAAAAAGTCAAAAAACCTCCTAGGATTTGGAAGTCTTGCTATTCTTTAATTTTGGGATTGGTGTCCAGTTATCCATTTAAATGCTTTCTTTCTGACGTCAGCACAAAACCTTTCCTAGCTCTTGATTTTCATACATTCCTGACTGTTGGCACAAAGTCAAAAAGAAGGAATCATGGGACAGTGTGTTACATAGCAGAACAGAGCTTGGGAAAGGAAGTTTAGCTAGCTACTTACTTGCTAAATCTAGCAGCAAATAAAATGAAGAATTCTAGCCCTATAATCTTGTAATTAAAACTTGGCAAACTGTTGGGGGGGGTTATTATTATTTTTGTATCATTTTAGCAATGCAAAAAGGAGAACATCTTAGTTATCCAAATGACCTAATACAAAAATATCACAGAACCGATTATTTTTAGACCAGTTTTTATTACTATATCTATAAAAAAGTAATGCAAATATTTTGATACATCAAGCTTTAAATTAATACAGGAATAAAACCAAACCATTTTATTTCAAACCATTTATGAAAAAATGGGTAATCTTAGGAATAACAGTGGTTCTGGACTTCAGCTTCTGACACCACTCTTTGGAATGAAACTTCAATTGAAATAGAGGCCAAATTCCTTTCTTCCTTACATCCACGTTACTTCTACAGAAAAAGTCAAAGCAGTAAGTGTACTAATTAAAATGTATTTTTCTAGATAAGACCCATTAAAGAATAAAACTGGGCTCTTTATTGCTTTATAGTCACCTATAGACTCAGAGGCAAGTATTTTGAAAGGTTCTTTTGGCAGAGACATCTGGCTGTAATGAAGCATTTTGGGCACTGGAGATGGGTGAAATGGTATTTTTTATTTCTCAAAATAAGAGCAGCGGAAAGCGAGTTTGGTTCTGCAGATCCCTTTGGGAAAAGATTCAGTGTTGAACAGTGCAGGCTGGGAGAGGGGAAAGGGTTAGCAACAGTGACAGGTTGGTAACAAACAAAAAGAACCCCAATAACTGTTTTCACAGAAGTTTTGAAACAGCTCGGTAGTGGAGGGCTTTATTCCCTCTGCACTGCATCATCTAAAGTAATAGCATTCCAAATGACAACTTTGCAGGTAGATTTACCTTTTTCTATTATTAGGACATTCCATTAAAAAAGATACATTAACATGTGAACTTACAGAACTCTCTTATCCTCCATCATAAAAAGAGGCAGCTCACCTGTAAAAGTGGCAGTTGTGTTGTAAATTTATTCTGCTGTATCCTGCAAAGGTTATTATTCAGCTTATCCAAACTGTCTTCATTCATAAATCTGTGGCTTGTAATATATGAGAAGTTGACTGGCAATAATATATAACATTGACTGTGAATTCCTGTCTATTTTGTGGATAAAAAGGGCAAGTTCCTTCCTCTAGTGCTGAGTCGAGCATCAAGTGCTGTTATTTGTTAGTCTTTGTGAAATGAGTTAACTCTGGAGACAAAAGAACAAATATCTTTCCCACCAAAAGTCCCTATTGAAGCTAGAGATTTTGGTGGGGAATATGTGCAAAAGGCTCAGTGATTAATTTTGCAGGAATGCCTCTGTGCTATTCTAAGTTTCCTCTCCACATGGGGCATCTTGAGCTGGTTGACCTATCTAATCCTAAAGACCTTTCACACAGCTAAAGCCACAATGGGGCCAGTCAGTTGACACAAAAGGTCAAGAGATGCCATTAAAGCTGGAATTGGTTAGGAATGCCGTCGTGTTCTGGGGGTTTTGCAAGAAAATATTTTGTGTTGGTTTTGGATTTTTTCCCAGCTTGACCTTGGATGGAGTTTCTCACTCAAACACAAGAGAACATAGAATGGTTTGGATTAGAATGAACCTTAAAGATCATCTTGTTCCAACTCCCCTGCCACGGGCAGGAACACTTCCTACTAGCCCAGGTTGCTCAGAGCCTCATCCAACATGTCCTTGAACACTTCCAGGAGTGGGGCACCCACAGCTTCTCTGGGCAACCTGTGCCAGGGCCCCATCACAATCATAGTGAGGAATTTCTTCCTAATAGCTGACCTAAATGTACTCTCTTTCAATGTTAAAGACATTTTCCCTTTTCCTATCAACCCACATCCTTTTACAAAGCTTTTTTCCATCTCTTGTAGCCCACTTAGGTACTGGAAGACCTTTAGTTTCTCCTCAACCTGTCTCTTCAGGCAGAACATCCCCAGTTCACTTGGAAAGCAAGTAACTTGAGGATTAGAATACTTGTTTAAGAAAAGGAATTCTAACTCTAGGGTTCAAACCAAGAATATGAAATTGTGTTTTCTACATTCATGCATAGCAAATAAGTATCTGCAATTTATTACCTGGAAGGATTGTGTCATAATCCCTGGTATATAAAATATAATATTTTTTAAAAATATATCAAATGTTGAAAGGAAGCACTGCTGGAGTCAGGCAATATATTGCTTTATAATTTTTCATTTGTTATAAAAAACATTATTCTGTTTCCAGGCACCTCAGTGGCAAAATTTAGTGAGGAGAAGTTACCTGTAAGATGAGTCAGGGAGAGTACAAAACTTAGGACTCAGTTCAGTTTAAATGTTGTACTCAAAAATCAGGTTGTAACTGCTGTTCTTGCCCCTGTCTGAAGTGGAGATAGAACCAGGAAAGCACCTCCAAATGATCATTTAAACTTCTCCTAGCTGGACATAAAAAGCTACGCTATCTAGAAATCTCAATTTCTCTCCATTGGCTGCAGCAGCACAGAGCTTTCCACAAAGTGTCTTCTATTGTCATTAAATCTGATTGTGCTGTTTAATGGTGTGGCTTTACAACTCAGAATTCAGAGGTGCACCAGGTTGAAACAAAGTCTCTTTGCCTGGAAATAGCTGTGACCTCTACCAGAATTTATGGTAAGAAAAATTAAATCATCCTGTTAAGTTAATTCTGGACACAATCAATCAGAATATTTGCCCTTTACTCCTCTGTCTTCATCCTAACTTTCATCCTGACCAGCTTATGTGGAAGGTTTATAGTGTAGAGTGGATCTAAGGATGTGATAAATCTCTCCAGTAAGTGTAGGTGGTGTTTTTTGATGCCAACAAATCCTTTTCAGAACATTTCAGTAATTTTTACAGTACTTGCTTATCTGTATGCTTGCATCCTGGTAAGTTTGTAATGATTTCCCCTTTGCCTTGGGGTAAATGAATATAATCCCACTGTTTGTGTTTTTCATAGCAGTCACAGTAAGTCTGTCCTATCATGTGTTCAAGATCTCAGGGGACTTCATTCTATTTGAATGCTTTCCATTGAACAGCAGAAGGCAGGAACATTTCTACTTCAGATTCTCTTGGTTCAAAGCACTGTTTTTGTTCTTGAAGCTTAGCTCTGTGCAGGATGTTTTCATAGTAAAGTGATGGTAGGATGAGAAGAGGGAGAAGCAGAGGTTCAGGAGCAATCTTTTGAAAATCTGAAGTTTAGGGTTTTCTACTATAAAAAAGCATCTACAAGCTTTAAAGTGGTAAAATTCACATGTTTATAAACACAGCAAAATGGTTGTGGATTTATTATTGGCAGTGCAATACTGCTGTCTCTTTAAAGAGGTGACCCTAAAAGCCCTATATGACCTGTCTTTCATAAAAACCCCATCAAGTTCTCAACCTTTATGTCTGCAGTGAAAAGCTGAAAGATGTTTCAAAGTTCAGAAAAAAAAATTCTGAAATTTTACATGGTTTGAGTTAATTGCAGTGAAGGAAAGAATGCTTGGCTTGGACTTTAATCAGACTAAGCAAAATCAATAAAAGTGGAATTACTGTCCCACTCTTCCAGATGAGGAAAAATAAGATAAGGAGAATAAGTAAGTTGCTGGAAATATAAAGGAAATCCTGTGCCAGTGCAGTGAATAGGCATTTTCCTTGAAGCCAGATGAGTTTCTTGACAGCAGTGTTCCTTTGTCTGGCATGCTGAGAGCTGAGACAGAGAGCAGGGTCATGTAGGGAGCCTCAGACTCTTTCCTTGGCTCTTAGGTGATGGCTGGAGACACTTTACCTGCTGTTGTAGCTCCTGTGGGAGAGCTGTATGGCTCATGCTGGAGGGGAGAAGTGACCAGGGCTTAACTTCTGAAAAGTTTCTCTTCATCAGGAGTTATAATGGGAGGTGTTTGAGGAATAACAGGCTGTCCAAGCATCCTTCAATCAATAAGTCTAGGAAGTAATTGAAAATTTTGGTTCCATTGGATGCAGGTTTCACCTTCTGGATATGGTTTGATTAGTAGAGCAGGACTTCTCTGCTGCTTTGTCTGCACCCCTCTCTTGCTCTACCTCCTTCCCATTTCTCTTTTTGAGCCATTTACCATTGTCTTGTCTCCCTAGGTTTGTTTTCTCTGCTTCTCTTCACCACAAAGTAAATTAATCCTCATTAGAATCCTATCTTCTGTTTCTTTGTGCCCAGATTCAGACTGTCCATCAAAATATCACTTGGTGTTGTTGTCTGGAAAAAAATATTTTCTTATATTTTCTGCGATACACATAGAAATAGTTTCTTGCTTGTTATATTCACTGGTAACTGAGTGAAAAGAACATTCAGCTAAATTTAAGATATGAAAATATGTTGGTTACAATAAAATGGAGGAATCTCTGCATTTTTTTTTCTCTCAAGTGTTTTCTGATTTATTTCTTCCCACCCTCTCCCACACCGAGCAAAGGGCAAAAGACTACAATTTGATACAAAGGGAATTTCAGTGAAGCTCTTTGCCTGCTCCAAGCACTTTTTTGCTGGGTTATTACTTTTTAATACTTACCCTTTGCAATGACTCCTTCTGTACTTTGACATTTAGCTTTAATCTGTGAGTAGCCATAAATATCACTTCTATGCTTAGATTGGGGTCTTGCCCCAGTCCCCTTGAATGAGCTCACAGAGGTGAAGGATACCAGAGGAACATGGAAGCCGTGTCATAAGAACAGATGATAAAAATCAAACACCATCACAAGTATTTTTTTTTTTTAGATATTAAGATATAACACAAAATCCCCTGAATATGAATCCAAGAGAGATTTAAACCAGAAAGAAATTGAATTCATACAAATATCTTTTCATTGCAATTAGGCAGTGAGAGACCTACATAAATGTCAAGAGTCTGTTTGGCTTTTCATTTCCAGGGGGTTTGTGATGAACACCAGAGAATTATTTGAATTTCATACTGACGAGCTAACTTACATCCTGATCTTCTCTACCAGACAAAAACTGGAAAAGCAGAAGTAGAACAGATTCTTGAAAGCTCAATTATTTCAAGTCCCCTTGCTGTCAAACAGGATCAGATGTGTCTGTGCAGGCAATAGTGTTGGGGTTAAGGGAGTGGGGCTTTTGAGAGGAAAAGAACACTATATTTCCATGGCCAGAAGCTGTGTTCACGTACAGTGTCAAAAAACATTTTCCCTCAAAATATCATGTGCTTTGTCCCAAGTAATGGGGTGTTTCACAGAGAGGTGGCCGTGGTGATGCTTTTAATACATCCTTCAGAACACTGTCAAACCCCTTGCAGCCTGTCTGTAAAGACAGCAGGCAAGCCCTTTGCACAGTTGTAGTCATCTTTTTCATAATCAAAACTTCTGATGCCTGGGTGATTTTCTGGAGGGTTCCCTCCTGCAGAGATGTACTGCCCAAGGAAAGGGAGAGAAAAGATGTACTGTTAGGCTGATAAATGTTTTTGTCATATTTAATTGGGACTATCCATTTAGCCCCCTCTATTTTCCCTGCAGAGGTTAATCACTAACACACACACACAAAAGGCCTAAACCAGAACCTGAACAGGAAATGCAAAATATTTCAGAATCACAGCAGTTAATGAGCAGCCTGATTTATCATCTACATTCTCTCCACAGTGTAAAGGACTATGCCTTAAAATTATGTTAAACAAAAGCAGCCATGGAGAATCTTATTCAACATGTATAATTAAGGCTCTATTCAGGGTTTGTTTTGATTTTTGTGTTTGGCTTTTTCTTCTTTATTCCTTGGTCTTTTGAATCCATCTTTTCCTTGAAGAATATTTCCTGCACTGTAAGGCAGCTTCTGCTGCACTGCAATCTACATGATTAAGAAAACATTTATTTCCCTTCAAAATGGGAAGAACCAGAAATATTCTTTTGATGCATTTTTATTTCCAAGATATGAAATACTGCTACTGTTTTCCCTCCTATTATTATCTAATACATCACTTGCATTCTAAGCAAAGATTGTTTTCTGTTGCTCAGATCTCCATGATGGTATCCAGACCTTTAATGTTTTGTTGGTTTGGGCTTGGTTTTTTTTCTAGGACAAAAGACATAGATAACAGAATTTCTTCAGACTATGATTGAGTGTTTTGGTGAATTTTGGGCACTATAATATATGAAAGATATAAAGCTATTAGAAAGCATCCACAGGAGAGTTATGAAGGTGGTGAAGGGTCTAGAGAAGAAACCGTTCAAGGAACAGCTGAGGTCACTTGGCTTGTTCAGCCTAAACTGGAGACTGGGCAGACCTCATAGCACCCTACAGCTTCTTCATGACAGGGAGTGCCAGATACTGATTGCTCTGGTATCTGGTGGCAGGGCATGAAGCAGTGTCAGAGGAGGTTTAGGTTGGACAACAGGGAAAGGTTTTTCCCCCATGCAATGGTTGGGAACTGGAACAGTTCCCCAGGGCATTGGGCACAGCACCAGCCTGGCAGAGTTCAAGAAGTGCTTGGACAATGCTCTCACAGGGACAGTGTGTGACATCTGGGGGATGGTCCTGTGCAGGGCTGGCAGCTGAGCTCTATGACCCTTGTGGGTCCCTTCCAACTCAGGATATTCTGTGATTTTAAGAATCTTTATACACTTTCCCCAGCTAGATCAGAATCAGACTCAGTGGTCCTGCATAGTAATTTTTGTTTTAATCACATCAGAAGTAACTGTTCAGTCTGCAATTTTTCTTAAGCCCAGGTCACAAAATATGCTTTTCCACTAGCAACACCATGTGGTCAACATGTCTGCCTCTCTGTCTGTCCAAAAGACACTCATCTTCCTCTCAGCTTTTTGTGTTTAGGGTGAAACACTTCCTGTGTTGGAGATCTGCCATTCCTATGTCTGTGCAGATCTTCCAAACTGTACAGGCCCAGTCTTTAAGCCAGCAGAGGGATGCTTCCACTATATTTTTATGGCAGATGTTGACATGTCGTTATAAAGCTGTCTAAAGAGATATGTTTGGATACCTGTGTCTGTGTTTCTGTAGTGGTATGCTTGGGTTAGAATCACTGAAGTCTCTGGCTTTAAGCATTGTTGTAGCTCAGAATCAGCACACTGAAAGAGTTGTGGATTGTGGTGCAGGACCTTCAGAATATGTAGTGAGGCTCAGTGCATTGCATTGCCAACCATGTTCCCTGTGCTTTTGTTTCTAGGAAACCACAGAGCATGGTGCCATTTCCACAACCTCTTCTCCAAGCCTTTCAGCCCTTTCTGAAATAGTTCTTCTGTCCATGATCAACCCAATTTGATAAGCACTGATGCCTTTCATCATTCACTTCATGCTGTTCCAGAACTTCTCCTGAGGAGATGGCATCTGGAAATATGTCTCTTTGCAGCACAGATGTCATCTTTCCTCTACACTTCTGTTGTCCTGACTGCTGCTCTGATTTATTGCTTATTGCACTTGGTTCTGATGTAGTCAGATGCTGTTTGTTTGTTGAATAGTAAGCAGAAATTTCATAACAAACCAGTATTTTCAAAGTAGCATGAAAGATATATAACATTCCTGTTACATTTATTACCAGTGTGCTTTCTAAGTGAAATTATTGAAAATATCCCTTATGGCCCACTGTTGAGCACAGGTGACCTCGTGGATCTTGTACACAGAGCTTGATCTGGACACCTGCCACATCAGGAGTGCATTGAGCACTTCCATGGATCACTTTCATTTGTTTTTACGGATGAGTGATCCCTGCTTTGCTGCCAAAGGAACAGAGTGATGTACCTGGAGATGATGTTTAATATTTTTAAGATCTGAAGTCTTCCTATCTAACAGAGAACTTATTTTCTTTGCTGTTTCTCACAGAACTTTCTAATACTAAAATATTGTTTCTTCTTTTTCATATTAAACAGATTTCTTAACACTTTTGTTGTGTTATCAGCTTCATTATGTTATCAGAGAGCTTGTAGTGAATTATCTGAAATGCAAGAGTATTTCCTATATAATAAATACTTTTAAAAGTCAAGATTAAGCAAATTAGCTAAAGGAAGCTATTAATTATGTACAGATCAAATTTTGGTAATGTGAAGTCAAGAATACAGCGATAAGTATTTTTTTGTTTGTTTGTTTTTCGTAGTAATTTTTTATGGACAGGGCAGCTTCTGTAATAGATGTCAGGTTTTTTTCAGAAATTTGTCATCTACTTTGGAGAAAATGAAGCAGAAAATTTAATACAAGTGCCAATAAATTCAACCTCAAGAGTACAGGTACTTTTAATTTCAGGTGGGAAACTGATCTTTCCCATCTGCTCCACAGTTCAATCATGTTTCAGTTTTTCAGAAGGGTTCTTAGCAGGCTTGGTGGTTGGTGGTGTGGAGTGCTCTCTAGACTGGGTTTTCTGTGGACCTACAGGGTCCTCATACACAGCTGCAACAAATGCAGGGACTCAGCCCCATAACTGACAAAATCCCTTGGAATACTGCATCCCATCTGAGTCAAATGCTTCAATACCAAGCTTTGGATTATATCTGTTGTTGAAGACTGACCAGACTTCAAATTAGTAACTAAAGGAAAATGTTTCGTCTCAGTCTTGTAGTGAGATCTTCCATAATTTGATACTTTTTTTTTTTCCTTTTTCCTCGGCTGTGTTTGCCAATCACTTAACATCTCAATGCACACAGTACTGGGGTTTGCTAAACAAGTAGGAATTCTGTATTGGCTTGCAAAGTTGTAGAAATAATACTGCTATCCAGAATTCAAGCTTTGGGATATTTACCACTGTGCTTGAAGTCATAAGTTACTTATCTCCAGGGGACAGAAAATAACAACATTTTCTTCTGAGTCATTACACTTAATAATTGAAGATCTACATGCTAAATAAAACTTCTTTCCCTGGAAGCAAAAGCAATTCCTGCAAGCAATATATAAGGCTAAATAGGCAATGTGTCTCATTCCACTTACTTTAATGGTTCTCTTACTGAATTTTCTTAGATTTTGCCATATGCTGAGTGGATTATGAATGTGGTTAAGACTGTGGAGTAGAAAATGTTGAACAAAACCAGCAAGTCATTTTAAAAAGAACTTATAAAAAAAATCATTGTTGGGAAATGGTGTATGTTTTTCATGCAAAATCTTTTTTAAAACTTACACTATACAATTTTGAATATCAAGTCAGAATAAAAGAGAAATTCCATCTCAGAGTTTAGAAGTTGGTTACAATGGGGAATGTGTTTACTTGGCTATGCTTATTTATATGAGGAGGGTAAGAATAATTTTGACTGCAGTTCCTCGTGAACCATATCAAAACACAAAATTGTCCTGTATCAGGCCTTGTAAGATTAGGGCTGAATTTTTTTTTTTTTTTGTTTTGTTTTGTTTTGTTAGAGTTTAGGAAGCTTCCTGAAAGAGTTGCTGTAAAGACTTTAAAAACACAAGAAAAGAGGGAGTTCTTTGTAGAGTATGAAGCTTCCTATCCATTTCTTTCAAGGCAGAGTCCTCAAGTGAAACAAACTCAACCCAAAACCAGCATTCAGGAAGATTTCAATTCAAAACTCCGTGTTTAAAGATCTAAATTCCCATTAGGCAATAATTCGAAGCCAGAAACTAATGAACTGGAGCAAGGGGATTAGGAAAACAGATATATAATGTTCAGCACAGTTGCCAGTCCAGATATGTGTGAATGCACCTCTGTGATATGGAAAAACACCAAAGCAAAACCTTTTTCCTCAGGAAAAAAAAAAAATAAATCGCAGCCACCGTAAACTGTATGTCTGCCTGGACAGAGTTCCTGGCCATATTCTTGTGTAGAAATTGTGGCTAAACCTTTGCAACCTTAGTTGTATGCCTGTCATAAGAATGAGCAGCAATGTACATTTCTGAGCAAACTCTCTCCTCTGTAAGTGGGTTTTTTCTGTCTTCATAAAAACTGTATTTTCAGAACCAGAATGACAAGTTTCTTTCTCCCTGATTCAGACCATATTCATTCTGGTCTTGCCTTGTGCAGTGCAAATTAAGGTGTGGACTGTCTTGAACAGACTTCAGACCTCAGAGGGGAGATGGAATAAAAGCAGGCTGCATTGCTGGGCATGTTACTCCTTTATCCAACACCAAGATATGCCCAAGCACACAGTGGTGAAAAAGTCATGTTATTCAAACTATACCTCTCTAAACCTGCTGGCTCAGAGCCACAAGACCTGATTTTATTTTCAATGCCACTCCAAGCTGAGTAAGATGCCCCAAGATGCAGAATGCTTATGTTTAAGACTGGATTACAGTGTGCTGAACTCTGTTTTGCCTTGTTTGAGTGCTGTCACCAGCCATGCACCTGTACCTTCATGTGGATGGAGTAGAAAGGGCAATGCTTCTTCTCCTCAGCCACCCTGTGAGGTTTGTTTGAGGAGTGTGTAATCCAAGCACAAGTCACTGGTCAATCACTGACCCCTTTCCATGGATTAGCTCAGGCCAGTCCTGAGTGCAGGCTGGCAGAGCTGAACATGTGTGCCTGCTCACACTGGGTTGTGTGAGGGCTGTCTGGGCAGCAGGTATCAGCTTGGCTCCCCTTGGCAGATAAATAAAATGAGAGGATCTCCCAGCACAGCAGGAGCAGGCACAATTAACAAGGTCAGTGCTGCTCTGGAGCAGAGGTTTCTTGCACAGTCTGCCAGCTCCTTCCCAAAGCAAAGGAAAATTATTTCTTTGCCCAACCAGCCTGAATCCTTCTGCTGTGCTATGAATCAGCACAGCAAAAGATGCCCTCATGCAGAAGAAATTCTGCCCTTGAAGTTTTTGGAGCCCCCACAGTGAGTGGGTGTCTGTCCCTCTGTTGTACATTTGTTTTTCCTATGACAAGGAGATTCGGCATGGGATGATGCGCAGCAACTGGACACAGCCAGGCAGCTGACATAACAACAATCCACCCTTGGGGAAGTGGGATCCCTGGCACTGATGCCTTGCAGCACTTCAGTGTGTAAGAGCATGGGATGGAGTTGAGAAAACATCATGGGAACAGAAAAAGCAGAAGAGCTCTAACTGGGAGAAAAAAGAAACCAGCCTTCAGGGTGTTTTTCTATTGATAAAAGCATACACAAAACCTCTCCAAATCTGGATTTAGGGCAAAATGTCCACTTTACTATAGACTCACTGTAAATCCCTGAGCATTTAATGCTCAGAAGTAGCCTCATTTCCGTCTTGCTTTTGATCCGTTCTTTTCTCTTCCCTGTCTCCTGTAAACAACTCTGCAACAAGCCAGCAGCCAAATACTTTCTTACATAAACTGTGTGGGGTTGAGGCCAGCACCTACCAGAGCCAGTTGAGAAACTCCCCTCCACTTCCACGGTCACTGGATCACATATTGACAGAGTGACATTTCAAAACCAACAAAAGAATTAAGAACTTCTAAGGTAATTAGATGTGCTGGCACATGGACTGTTTCCTCCATCTGCCATCCCTCAGGCAGCTCTGTGGCTACCAATGATATTTCTTGACATTCTCATGGCAGATACCATATGGTTTCAGAAAAATTCTCTGGCCATGACTCCATTGGGCTGTGAGACTAAACTTGTTCTAATCTTGTTGTTACATTTGACTTCTCATTAACCAGTTTGTCTTACCCATGATTGTGGTTTCTTTCTAAATTCAGCAATAGGCTGATTTTCATTAGTTTGTGCATTTCAAAGTAGCCAGACAAAAAGCTGTGAGTCCAATGTCTGAATTCCTTGGGGAGGGGAAAAAAGTGGAGAATATGATGGCAGCATAAGTAACGTAACGTATGGCCCAAGGTACTTCAGATTCTTACCTTCCTTTCCCCTTTAAATGTCTTGTCCACTTAGAAAACACAGGAATGGTTTACTTGGTATTAGTTTGCATAATTATATGAACTATCCCATGTATCATAGGATATTTCATAGTAATTATTTAAATATACCCTTTTGGGGAATAAGAATAGCAGGGTCTGAACATGGAAATTCATGAATTTGGTTAGGGGGTTGCTTTTAAGACCTCTTATCAACATTTTTCTGTAAGCAAGCTTTGTAACTGACACAAATGCAGGTAACTGACAGAAAAACTTGTAATATTACAGTATCGAAACTCTTAGCTAAATCACACTGTGATTAGGTTAATTCATCAGTGCTAAAGAAGCAAACTCAGACAGTAGTCTGATTAAATGGGATTCTTAGAGTGATTAAAAGCTTTTTTAATTCCTTTTTTGGCTCTGATTGAAAAAAAAAAATAAGTCAAATATCTTCTTGGAAGAAATCCAACATAAGTGCAAGTTGACTCAAGGGAGTCTTCTTCTCATGGCTCTGCATGAGCCACCTATAATTACTACACACTATCTGACTTTTTCCAAGTTTTTCATCTTTGCTGAGACACTTTGTCAAGTCTCAGTTTCCCTGTTGAGCGTTTTCTGAGAGTGAGTGATGCTGGGCTCAAGGCTATTGTTCTAGAAAAATCTAGAAAGACATTGACCTTGATTTCTCAGTACAGCTCCTGCAGCCCAGAGAATCTCTCACTGCTTGGGGTTTATTTTTGTCAATGAGCTAGATTGCATTATACATCATATATTCATCTTTATATATATATTTTTTCAATGACCTGTATATCATTTACATTGTCAGGTGAACTATGTCAGGTAATAACAAGGCTTATGAGCATCTTTAAGGAAATCTGCATCTTCCTAGAAATGCAACTGTAGCCCTGCCACGTAGCATGGTACTTAAGAAGGAGTTTCATTAGGGTTTTGGGATGGTTGTTTCTGGCTGTTTCTGGCATGCTACTGGAGGTGTAAAAGCCTGCTGGAGGAAGGCCAGATGCTTGGGATGGGGAGGGGGGCTCTAAGCTGCTGTTTCCCCTTGAAGAGGCCAGAAGGTGAGGATGCATGGTGATGATCACCAGCTTTGCATGGGGTCCTGTAATGCCTCTTATGACAAAGAGCTTTCTTAAAGTAAATTGCACTGTCAGGGAAAGTTGCACGGGAATGGCCCCACAAAAATAATAGAGGTTGTAGTGGGGGGGATCTTGGGTTAAATCTTAATCGTGCATTTCTTGACACACATGCTGCTTGCACTAAAGGTTACAATACCCTGATTTTCTCTTTGCCTCAGCTCCAGATCTCTTTTTATTTTGTTCCTTCCCCCCCATTTTATGAGCAGGACTTTCCAGACAGTAATGTATTTGGGCTGCTGCCTCTCAAAGAGGTAAACAGAAGGAAGAAATTGCCCTTAGGCCAGCTAACAGAGCTTTTCTCTCTAAGTCAGAGGCTTTAGAAGACTTTTCTTGCTGAGATGATAGGCTTTTAAATGGAAACCAAGGGTCATTTATGGACAGACTTTTCTGGTGATTACACAGGGAGAAGGAACTGTCGTGCAGAGAGCCTCATTCACTTCACTGTCAGTTTATTGGCTGAAATTTGCTCAGTGGAATAACTTCCACCCTCTCCACATCATTCAAAAATAAAAGAAAAATAGCAGAAAAGAAGGCAAAATTAAATGCTTCCTCTTGAGTCATGGATGCTAACAGGGATTGTTAATAGATGCAGAGCCTTTCCCCTTGAAAACTATGGTTTTCTTTTAATCAGGGATTAAAATCTTCCAGTTCTGTTTCACTCATCAGTAAATCAATTTCTGAAATTCTGTCTCTGAACACTGAAGGTGCCATGTAACATTTATTTCCTGTGACTGGTAATTCACATCTTGGAGGAAAGATAATGAATCATAGCAAGCTCTCTTAAGGAGAGTTTTCTATTGCTTTGGGGGTTTTGGTTTGTTTTGTTTGGAAGCTTGCTTTAGTTTTTTTACTTAGTAAAATTCCAAGTATTTGTCAAAAATACACAATATATTTTCTAGTTGTAAAGTGGACAACCAAAGGCAAAAAATACATGGTAATAATTTATCCAAAAGGAGTGCAATGAAGAGTTGCAAGGCATAGAAATGCAGTTCAGTGGTCTGCTGGCCTGAGCAGCAAAAATAAATTGTATTTCCTTGTGAATAGCTAGGGATATTGAAACTTTTACCACTTTGCTTGCTCAGCTTCAGGTGAAGAGTGAAGACAGAGTGGCCAATGTCTGCTGCAGAAGGATAGATTTAGACAAGTGACAAAAGAAATCAGGGACTGAGTGAAAAGATTCTTTTAAGCAGCTCTGCCTGGGAAGAATCTGTGACTATAACACCTGTGAAATCAAATACCTGCTTATGGACCCTAATGAAATCCTTAATATTACCCTTGTAGCTTGTGATATCTTTCTCCTACAGGGAAAAACAAAAAATAGAAAAAACAAAAAAAAAACCCAAAAAAAAACCAAAAAAAAAAAAAACACCAAAAAACCCCCACCAAATTCTCTCTTATTAATTCTCTTATTCAGTCCTTCACCTGAACCAGAGGTAACAGAATAAATCAAAGGTTATAAAGAACCTGCAGAGCATAGAGTTTGGATGCCTAAAATACAAGGACCATCAATTTTTGTCCTGTTTCTCTTGTATTGAGATAAAGAGATTTAATTTGGCAAAAGCTTGTCATCTTAAATGATATGTAGTCCTCAGAGCAAGATTTCAGAGATAAACATTCAAGACACAGCAGGCTTTCTTTATCAGTGTGTTAATCTGATTCTAAGAACATATGTTTGTGTTTCAAATTCAACTATTTCTGAAAACTTCTGCATTTCAACTTCCACATTCAAAACACTATTGTTTCAGCTAGTGAGCCAATGTAACTTTTCAGGTTTCATATCAATATGTCTAAGAACATCTGAACCTCTTTTTTTTTGACAGACAGTCTTTTAATTATTTTCATTTAATCTCGTTGGAAGAGATGCTGAGATTTTTCTCTTCCAGGTGTGGTTTTTACACCTGGTTACATCCTGAACAACAAAACAAAAACAAAACAAAATTAAAAACCCAAAACCCCAAACAGACAAACAAAAAAAAAAAAAAGGGCAAGGCAATTTTCATGATACAATTAACATTAAATTACTTATTTATCTTTCTGTCAATCTCTGTACAAAATGATCATGGATTTTACAAAAATTTTTCTTAAAAGTTCTTCTATGACTATAGCAAAAGATGAATTTTTTAATATCTGTCCATCTGAATTTATTGTTTTTAAGGTTTTTTTATTGATTTTCTTTTTATTACCAGCAACAACAACAACAACAAAAAAAATCATCAAGTTTAGCCTTTGGCTTCCAGGAGACTAGATGTTTGCTCTTTACTTCAGGAATAATAAAGAACAGAAAAACAAAACAAGGCAGATGTAAATAATCCTGGCTGGAATTATCAGGAGAACTATGTAATCTATACATCTCTTAAGCATGGTTTTATATTAGAGTTCAGTGATATTATAAGGCTTTGCTGTATGATGACTGCTTAGATTTTGTTTTAAAATACAATACTGATCTCATTCCATTGTTTGTCACATTGTATATTGGTCTACAGCGCAGACCATCCTTAATTGACACATATTACATTGTGAACTTAACATTTATAGGGCAATGCAGAGAGTATTCTTGCTGCTGTCTTGGCTGTATTTGTTCTATTTGAGCCAAATCTTTTACAAAAAGACTGTAAAGCTGGTATCACACTTCCTCTGGAGGCTCTCTCAGGTATGACCTATGAAATGAAAAATGCTTGTGCAGCCTCAAGAAGTCAAAAATACTTTTAGCCAATTATGTGTTTCTAAGGGGAGATTGATCAGGATGCACAAAGGTCTGGTACACTGCCCATTTAATCTGTTTTTCCCCTGGGAATTTATTAGCACTTATGCTATTTGGCAACATCTGAAACAACAGTGCAACATCAATCAGTAGAAACAACCTTGAGGCCCTGATCCACTGAAGCTGAAGAATTTTGACACTTTTGTAGCTGAGACTAGCTTTAGATCAGACACTCAATAATTTTTATTCATCAATCCTCTCTTTCCAGGACTGTGATAGAAATTCAATATTTTTTATTGATTGTTCTTCCATGGAGGGAAATAGGAGAAGGGTACCTCTGTCCTCTGTGTCCTGGGCTGAGTCCCAGTCTCTAGCTCTGGATGGATGATCAGCATGCCAAGAACTCAGACATTTGTTTTCTGACTCTTCAGCACAACTAACCCATAGCATTTTCTTTAATGTTCCCTTAATTTATCCTATTTTCTCAGAAGATAGACTTCTGTCTGTCCTACAGGCAATGTACTCTTACTCTGTGCTCTTCCAGTCTAACACTTATTCTTAACAGGCTTCTGAAAATCAAATTATTGTGAACATTTTAAAGAAATTATTAAATAGTTCCAAACCTAAATCAGTGCTTTAGATAGACAAGGTTATCTGTAGTTTCAACAGTCGTGTCCTAGTCCCAGTTAAATAGGAAGGTAAATAACAAAAGCTGTTGTGTGAGGAGCTAGAAGTCAGGAAATGCAAGAACCAGGAATTGCTCTCAAGCCAGATACAATTTCCTTCTAATATGTGTGTGTGTGTGTGTGTGTATATATATATAGATATAGATATCTTTCAGTATATATTTGGCAAAACTCTGTATTTCACTACAGATAGAAAAGTTTCCCCTGAAAAGGCAGACCAGTTCTTGTCTGTCCCCAGCAGAAGTTGATTGTATTGGCACTCTTACAGGAGCCTTGGCAAAGTGCAGAGGGCAGCTGGAGTTGAGAGCCAGGTTAGGGGTGTTTAACTCCATGAGCTCACAGTTGTCAAATGGAGATAAAAACACTGCTTAGTGCTGAGAGTTGTGCAGCTCAGCAGGAAGCTGTGAGGCATCAGAGTTGGGATTGTGCAGAATGAAGGGCAATTTTTCTTAAGCTTGAAAGTGTTGATAAGACATGCCAGGGACAAGAAAAGTTTTTGTTTGTTTGTGTATCTCTGGGTATGTTGTTTTGCTTGTGTGTTTGCCACTTCAGAACCCAGGAGAGGTGCTGACTTGACAGCCACAGTGTCAGAACACACTGATTACCTGCTGAACATGCCCAGAGCTGGCAGCTGCAGGATGAGTTTCAATGTGCCTGGAAGGACCATTCTCCAGCTCAGTCTCTGCCCAAAAGGAGCCAGACTTTGACAGGCTCTTTGCTCCCTTTTAGGCACTTAACAGCTTTGTATCCAATGTGCCAAAAGCTTCTGAGAATTTGGCTACTGACTTTGGCAAACTGAAAACTGCCCATGAGATCTGGGAGTCCTGCTATTGGATATCTTACTGACGTGGCCACCTAATGCCTGTCTTGGTTGTGGTTTCACTGATGTGAGCATTTGCTCTCAAAAAGCAAAACTGAGAGGCATGTTGAATTGAAGCTGTAGTGCAGCCCAAGTAGCCTCTCCTGAGTGTGGTTGTATTAAGGCAGAGATGACTGAAAACTGGATCTCAACAGCTCTTGTCAGAAGAGTATCAATTTCAGCTTCCTTTTCATTATCCTGTTTCAACTGCAGGGCAAAAAGCTGCTGCTCCTTCATACACAGTGTGCACTGGATACCTTGCCATAGACAATATTAAATCCAGCATCACTTCCCCTACCCCCAGGAGAATTCTAGGCTCTATTTCCATATCTTGTTAGTAGAAGAATACTAAACAAGTAAAAAAATCAAGCACATCATGGAAGTGCAATTCTGAGGTTTTGTGTAACTGGTAGAATGTCCATAAAACTTATATGTAAGAGAAAGGAAGACTTTTCACAGAAGAATTGTGAAGGGCAGTAAAATCTGATCAATGCATGGTTTCCTTTTGTGGTTGTGAAAAGAAAAGCTTATTGCATCAACACAGATTCATTCCCTGAAGTCAGTGAAACATTTTCTTTCATGAGATCAGTTTTGGGTTTGTTTTTTTTTTTAACAAACCCAAATCACAGACTGAAAACTCTACCTCCTAAGAAAATACCAATAGTTTTATTTAAGCAATTTAAAAAATGTCTGATCCTGAGGAATGTCATGACTACATGAGGAGACTCTGAGAGGGCTGACACTAAACCTTGAAGAATCCAACTTACCTCAGTGCTTATGAACACTCAACAGAAAGCCCTGCTATCAGCAATATATTTGGATTTAAAAGATTAATTCTTACTTCCTGGATATTATGTTACCTTCCTAGCCTGCATTTGTTATGGGGCAGACAGAACCTTGTTATATTGATTATGCAATCACTGCCAAGATTGTGGCATTACAGTGAGCAATGGATGTGAAGTATATGAAGAAGTGTTAGATTTGAGACAAATCCAGACAGTTTGCAACCTAACCCATTTTGCAGAATAGGATCTCATGAAAGTAAAAATTAAGACAAAATGAAACATAAGAGGCTGAGCTTGTGCATTATAAATAAGTTCTACCTTAAAAAACTAAGCCAGTTAATAATATAATTACTTTTATACGTAGTCCACGAAGGCACAAATTTTACAAATTGTGTAATTAAAATATTTGTAACGAGAATCACAAATAACAACAAACATAAATATTCATAGGCTAGAGTCTTAGTCAAAGGGTTGCAGGTTGTTGACACCTCACAGTCTTGTGATGCTCTGCTGAGAGTTCCTCAGGGTGGTGGAAAGAACTGCATTGTCCTGACAGAAGCCTTCTATGGCACGAAGGCTGGATCAGGAAAGCCACAGGAAAATGCACTTTGGTACACTAATGTGCAAAGAAAATCTCTGGCAGAACATGGAGCTGGATTTTGCTGGCCATGTTCTGTTTGATGGAATTGTTCCCAAATAAAATGTACTTCTACCTGGTAATGGTTGGTCCAAAGATTTATAGGTTGCCATTTTCCTGGTTGGAGAGAAGTGACTTTGATTTATTATTTGACAAACCTGGCAGCTACTTGTGGATATTAAAGGAGCTTTTCAGAGGTGGAGATATTTCAACGATATTTACATTTCTCCTTTATAGTTAAATGTCACTAGTTTCAGCAGGAGAAACAAATGCTCTTTTTGGGGTGGCTTAGGTGACTGATAATATCTTCCAAGTGACTCATGGGAAATTACAATATGCTGAGTGAGGGCAAGGGAAGCCACTCACCCTGCAGTCCCTCCAGCTGGCTCATCCTTACCATCCGTGTTGCACTGTCTGCCCAGGATTCTGGCACTCAGAATTAAGCCCAAATTTCCCATGGAAAGGTCGTCCCAGCAGATAGTTTGTTGTCAAAACTAATAGTACCTGCTGACCTTGCAGGAGTGCTTTGCAGGTAATTAGAATACCCAGATATGCAAAGGAAAGGGAACGTTTTTATCTTGAAGTTCTTGTTGCTGTGTCTCCAGTAGTATCAGCAGTTCCAAAATAGCTCAGCTGTGGCTTCCCAAGCTGCAACCATGCCAGCATAGCCTTTCCTCATCCATTTACCTTTATTTCTGAGATTTAGGGCAATACAAGGAGCCCACGTGTGTTTGCATGGAAATCTAGCTCCTAATTCCTCTCATTCTGAACAATGTCTTCCTTTGAAACAAAAAGGAGAGAGACATCCCTTGTTGACAGACACAGCCTACAAATTTAATTATTGGAGTCACATGTTCAAAGAGTCTCATGGAATTCCAACCATGATGCAATAACTTCTGAACACAATTTAGTTCTTCTAGGAGTACTGGCATATGAATAATTCAAGCCACAGCTCAGGCTGAAATTTCAGACATGAAAATAAAGCCCAATCATAGTGACAGATGTTTTAGGAAGTACTTGGGCTAGGTTTTCCAGCATTTTCATATTGCATTTGTTCAGAAAAACCACCACTAAATACTCCCAGTAGTACAGGAGGGGGAAAAAATGGGAACACCTATAAAGATGACACCTATAAAGATGACACCCTCATATCATGACATTACTTGTCCAGACTACCTGCAGTTTAGTAGGATTTATCAGTTGCCTAACCACAACTATATAGAGAGAAGGTTATACTCTGCTGGTCACAGAAATTCAGGGTTTTTTCATAGGTGCAGGTGAGAAATTCCTTTTTTTTTTTTTTTCTTGAGACACAAAGCTGACTGAGGGTCCTGGTGAACCTCAAGTTGTTTCCCAAGAACCCACAAATACATTAAGCTACCCAGATGTGCTATGTGAGAACAAATATCCATGTAAGCCATCTCCAGTTATGCCCAAACCTAGCTGCTAAAGGAATAGTAAGGCTAGGGGAAGAGCAAAGATTACAGAAGAGATAATGAAAATAGGCTAGAGACTGGAAGAATATTTGGGGGAAACTTAACTCTGAGCCTTCCTGAGTCAAATGTGGTTTTGCTGGTTTTGATAATCCTTCATGGATTTCTTTTTCTCTGAACTTGTTCATTCCCTTCCAATCCACTATTTTCTACTTCTATTTTGGAATAAGTATGAACATATTGGTTGGAGTTCCCTAGGTATTGTGTATTTTACCTGAGGACTGAGTTTATCCAGAGAAACATACACAAAAAAGAGATGAGTTTGACAGATGGGAGGCTCTGTTGATTCCCAGCAAACCAATTTAATGGTGATATGTAAATCTATAGAGATGGCAACATCTGATAGATTTGAGGGGCAAACAGTGATCCCTCAAAGACTTGCACACCAAGGGGAGATAAAATAGTTGGTCAGTGCTGTACTGCATGGCACCTCCCAGGTTGTTAATGCTCAGCTGCTTTTGGCCTTCCTCTGCCATCTGTAAGATAAAATTCTCACTTGACAGAGAGTTATAATGATACATTATATGTCTTTAATATTAATTTACTCAGCTGCTGTGAGAGTGCATGGAGGAACAGCAAACGTTGACTGTGTTCTGAAGGAAACCAATGGTCATAATGTTGTCAGCAGTCACATCTCTATCTACCTTGGAGACAAAAGAGCAGAGAGGCAGAAAATCAGAGTAATCTGTTGTTTAAATACTTTTTCTGCCTCTAATGACAACTGTGACTCTTAATTAATAAAATATCCCTTAGAAATTTCTGCAAAGGTTTGTCTGGGAGGTATCACGTTTGTGGAATTTGCATCATGTTTACTGGCTTGTCCCATAAACATTGGCTGCTCAGCAGGTTCTTACAACCCTGAGAAGTCCTATTAACTTAACTGTGGTGTGAATTACTGGCTAGAAATTATGGTTGCTGAGTTACAACCATATTACTATTGTTATGTTTATAATTAATATAATTTCAATGAACAATTTCTCTGCCTTGCTTATTCACTTTACGCTACTCCAATTTTTTTATGGAAGAAACCTTGTCTGCATAACTGAGAAACAGAGAAGAAAGGCTGATTATCTCCTATACATTTAATGACAGTACTTTAAAGTAACAATCTTGAAGATATCTTCTCAGTAAAATGATTTTTATTGTTACAGAAGGTTGCAAATTCCATCCTCACAAAGATGAGTACTGGTCTGGCCCGTAAATGTGATGCGTGCCCAAACCACAAACACAACATGTACTTCAGAAATTACCATCTTCCCATGGAGGGAATTCGTGAATGTTTCTCATGATTGCATTTCCATCTTGGAGATAGCCTCCAGAGTATATCAAATATAGAGTATCAGCCTTTTTATGCATTTTATGATGACTTCCAAGAGTAATTGGTGCTCATTAACATTAAATTTGCTATAAGAATGTACTTAGAGTTCATAATGAACTGGTAGGAGAGTTTGCTGAGTTTTTATTCTTATGATTCCTACATGATACAAAAAGATAGTGGAAGAGAAAATGGTAGAAGGGTCAAGAGGCCTGGGAATTGTTTTATTTCACAGGCTTGCAGAGCACATCCAAAGAGGAGCTATTGATGGCAGCAGTACAGAATTAAAAAGAAAAAAAGAAAAAACTTTTTATGACTCCTTGCACTGTCTCAGGCAAGAAGCCATAAATCAGCAGCAAGGTTGCACCAGCAGATCACAAAACAGGTCACTCCAACACAGGCTGGATTGAATTCTGGTGTGGCCAAGGGCAGCTTTTGATACTGCTGCTTTTTCCTTAGTGTGGAATGAAGTACTCAGAGTATCAGTGGCACAGATGGTAGAACACACCACAGCAGCAACCCTGTACCCCTTGAAGGTACAATTTCTCCCTCTTTCTCTTTCTCTTCCTGTTCCCTTTCTTCTGGCTAGTTCATGATCACCCATTACTGACAGAAAAAAAAAAAAAAAGGCGGCATAGGTCTGGCTAGGATGAATCTAGTATGCCTTGCTTATTTCTCTTTGCTCTTTCTTCCTGACTTCCCTCATATATTTTGTTCTTTCTGTCGTTCTTTTTCTCCCGTCCTTTTTTTTCAAAACAAAGGATTAAATGGCAAAAATTGCAACTGCATTTAACCCAACTGGACCAAGCATCAACATAACACCCCACCATTCCTCAGCTGAAATGCATCTGAGTCCCCCAGTACCACCTGAGACCTCTGATCTATATTTGAGGTCTCTGTATAGCCTCTGAACTACATAGTTTCCTAATGCTCACCAGAAAAAAATGCTACCCCCTCCTTTTCCTTATGCAGTAAGTTGTCATGATCTGTGTTATTCTATCTCCTTCCTAATGCAGTTTTTATGGGGTACTACTATTACTTTGCTTTCATAATGTTAATTAATGCAATGTATTTTGACAAGAGTTCTAAGTCTATTTAACCTGTCTAGCTTGTTGTGTGCAACTTATTATTGATTAAAGCCCTTTGCTTGACCTTGAGAAAATAATAAACAGTTAGTGAGGGGAGTATGGCCTTTCTAAAAGCCATTTTTTCAAAGGCCTTAAAAGGTCTTATTTGCTCTTTCTTCATTTCTCAATCTGTATCTGCCAAGGAGAAAAAAAAAGTGTATTAAAAATACATATTCCCATTTTTACCACTGAGAACAAATGTAGTGTTGCCATAGGACAAAAAAGAGGTAGAGCTCTGCACAGGGTACCCATCAGCAGCCTGTGGGGGAGAGAGATGAGGAGTGCTCCACCTGGTTGCAACCATTCCTCCCCCAAACTCCTCAGGATATGTCATGCAGAGTGGCACAGGAGAGCTGTCCTGGCTTCTTGATTTCTCCTTGGTTCCCCACCAGTGAGAAGCACAAAGTTCACACTGATCTCTCTCTAGGCTTGGTTGTTACACCTACGGCTTTGTCTATATCTTACAGGTACCCCATAGTGAGGTTTATTTAAACAAATTCCCCTCTTTCCCTAGTGAGGGGCAGCTTCCCTAAGGACACTGCATGGATACAACCTGCAGTTGCCTGTAAAAATGACAAAATACATCGACCAAATAATGTTGGCAACATCCTGAGCCCATAAAAGTGTAATTCCCTGGTGTGGCTGTGTCTCAACTGCTTTCATACCTGTAACAAATTTCTAGATGTAGAACAGGTAGAACTTAGACCATCTTTCCATGATGTCCAGTGCTCAGCAAATGGCCTTTTGCATCTTGGTAGATTGCAGAGAGCAGAGTTTGAGGACAAAATACAGTTGATTTAAACCCAAGTGGAATTTATCTATTTTAACTAGTTTTACTCCTCTCCAAGCTCTAATAGAAGTGTTCACCTACTCAGTAAGACCCACAGGTGCCTGGAAAATAATGAACAAACAAATTTAAAACCCACAAAACCCAACAAGACTGCAACTAGCTGCTCATCTGCTGGTTGACATTCCAGACCAAACATTGGTTAATTCAGTCTCACATCTTTCTGCCTCATGTCAGGGTACTCAGCCCAGCCAAAATCATCCTTAGAATTAAGTGAAATTATTTTGTTTGTCTTTTCAGTGGAAGCACCTGTGCAATCAGCCACATCTGAGAAGTTGGTAAGGAAGTTTTCCCCTAGTGCCTGCAAGTTGTTCAGGATGAATCCTTAGGAATGTCTGTGCATCCATCACCAAGCTCAGTGTTCTACACTGCCTTGCTGGAAAGGGTTTAAACTCACACGTTTGACTTTGTGGCGGAGGGGTCAGGACCTTCACACTGTAGGCTGAGGTGTTTGACAGCCATTGCTTCTCTGCTGCAATATTTTATCTGCCCTAAACCAAAACACTGCCTCAAGAGCAAACATAGATCTCACACATGATGATGTCTCAATTGAGACTGCAAATTTGGTGGAATACAGGGGTGTCACGCACAAGCATAGTCAACCTGGAGTGCCTCAGCAGCTGGCATGGCAGTATGGAAGTGGTTCCCACCCCAGGAGAGTGGAACAGAGGGGGACTGGACTGTGCTGGGAGGCATTGCTTGCTGTCTGGGAAGGCACACAGATACCAGAGAGCTGAAGGGTAAGATGAGAGAATCTGCATGAAAGAGACGACAATATGACAGAAAAATGAGACTGTCACAACAAATTGTTATCCCTGGGTATCTGAGTTAACACATCATTGGAACAAATGATACAGTTCACTCAAGAGTTCTTGCCCAGCCCTTTGCAGACACAAAAAACATTACAACTTTAATCTTCAGCTCTCACTGAAAGGCTCATCTTCACCATGGCTACCCTCTAGCTAATTTTTTGGGGTTTTTAAAGAAAACAGAGTAAATAATGGAGCTTCAAAAAAGAGTTGTCTCAGCACTGTACTTTCTTCACCAGCTCTGCTTGCTTACGTGTGTCACTGTAGAGTAGAGAGCAGAGTTTTTCCTGATAGATGAGAAATCAGGTAAATGCCTGCACTAGATGTCAGAGTACAATTCTTCATGATCGCCTAGAACTTCAATAAAAATCTTCACATTCATCCCCAGGGATACAGAGCAATGCAATCATGAATGATTGATATTCAGCCTGCTACAATACTTTGCCTCAGTATCAGCCTTTGAAATAGGTTAAATAAAATAAACGCATTTCAAGAGCAGTCAGGCCAGGGAACTTCTTCTGCTTGTTGTGGTGTTGTCATTGTTTTTTGATAAAGCAGATGGGGCACATGGGGAAAGCCAGTGCATATCTGGCATACACCTAAAACTCTCTGTGTGCTTCAAATTTCAATTTTCCTTGATGGTCATGGAGTATGATTAATTAGAGTTCTTAGGAAATGGATCCACTTGATCATACACACATACATGCATACTCTACATAACATGTCATCAGCAATGCCCTCACCCCTTTCCTGTGCTGTGGCTATGTCAAAATGAAAAAAAAAGAGACATGTTTCTGATGATTGTTGAGTTGTTGTGGTGGAAGGTTTGCTTGATTATCTATTTATTTATATAAATGACCTGGTCCTCTTTGCTGAGAAAGCCAGAGGTGGTGTAAGTCATGTTTCCTGTGGCAGAAACTCTTCCAAGGAGGATGGAGAGACTGATCTACATATGATCAGGTCTCTTGCAAACCACCTTCAACTGCAAGGCAGCACAAGACCCAGTTATGGGGGTTCAGAAAGACGAATCCAGGGTAAAGGAGGCAGAGAGAGCTATTTCTGAAAATAAGAAAACAGAGACTCTGTCTTGGGGATCTGTAAAAGTTTGGCTTGTTTGGTTGAGCAAATGGAGATGGGGACACTTACTTGGCTGCTGCCAGTAAGTGCTTTAGAGATTGAAGAGGATACCAAGGACATGAAAACTACAATGCAAGATGAGTGTGTGGGAAGTGATGAGTAGGAGGGAATAAATTGTCCATGAATGTATATTGGAAGTTACTAAACTGTGTTCCCTTGACCAAAGACGTGCTTTTCTGAAGAAACCTTCCAGCTAGGTCAAACTGTACTTAATTCATGAATTTTGGACTGAGAGTCTATGGGACGGTTTCTCGGAATTAGAAGTAGACTGGATTCTTGACAGTTCTAGGTAGATGAAAAAAATAAAGTCATAAATTATCATACATCTAGATACCAAGTTCTTTTAATGAATCAAGCATTATGCTGCAGTCATTTCAGAATTTGTGATCCAAACCCACGTTTTCACCTCTGCTCTTAGGCACTGTGCAAAATGCACTTCAACTTGGGTGTAGACACTTCTCTTTGTTGCAAAGACACTAGGCTTGTACTAGACAAGTATGAAAGAAAGCAGTGGTATCTGCAGCTTTTTGGCTAGACTCTTAAATGAGCCGGAAAGTTTGATTGTAGTCAGTGGTGTTTTGATTTCAGATGATCTGGTGATGTGTGGAATTGGTTGAAAAATAATTTTTCTTCTGGAAAATATTCTATAATCATAGTTTCTGTGGTAGTTTTGCATATTTCTTTGTCTTTTTCCCCTCTAACTTCTCATAAAAACAAGAACAAAGTAGGTAACATTTGAAATTTAAAATGAAACCAAACATTCTTTCAAGCAGAGATTTTATTTTCATGAAAATGTCTGTAGTATTTAAAGTCAAATTTCTATGAAAAGGCAGGTTCAAAGGATGTTTTTATCCCTTCAAATCAAGTCATATTTGGGAGAAAGTTGTTGCCAGAGCTTGGCCAACTCCTCTGAGTTTTCATTATTTAATATATAGTGTCAGAGGGACACCTGACCGGTTCAAAACACACAGATGCACTGTGCCTGTGCTGAAAGATAGACGAAGAGAAAGTGAATGTATAGACTACACTGAGACAGTGTCTGCTCCATTCATTCAGCCTTTTACATATAGGCTACAGCACCTGGACTTGCTTTTAAACAAATTACTGTGCTTATTCCTTTTCTTGAAACAGTTTATTAGAAAAGCTTCCTCTCTTCTCCTGTTCTTTTTTTTTCCTTCCTTTTCTGCCTGAATCTGTCCAAATAATTTCTTCTTGAAATTAATAGTCTAACACATTTCTTGCCTCATAAAAGTCAGATATGCCAGACAATGGATTGCCATAAGGGCACCTAACACAGAAGAGCATATTCTGACAGCACCCTTCCTTTGCAGAGTGCAAACTCTGTTGGGATTGTTTGGCACAGTGTTGTTTTAACAAGAGTTTGATTGATGCCCTCCTGAATTTCCTGAATGCATCAAAGGACAAGGTTCAAGGAAATTTGAGCTAGTACAGAGAAGCAAAGATGAGCAATTGGAAGGACAGGGGAATTATCTTTCCTGATCACTGCTTTACTGAGCAAATATTTTTAAACCTCTTTTCAATGAATGAAACCACAGGGTCACTTGCCTCATGATTATGAGAATGATTTATGAAGAGTGTTGTGGTAGATGGGTGTCTGTTGTGAATCTCCGCAGTCATTTTAGGAAAAGAAATAGGTCACAGACAAGGATATTGCTGAAATATTGGTTTGGATATTTTCTTTTCATAGAACCAGGAAGGGTCTCAGACGCAGCTGGACCTTCATGCTGCTGTAGAAAATTGGAAAATATATTCTCTATCAATTGGGTGTTTTAATTCATTCCCATCTCTGCTTCAGCCATCACTGCAAATTCAATCCATTGCTAAAAGTTCTTCAGCTGACTTTGAGGAGTGAACTTTATACAATTAACAATATTTTTCCTCCCTAGTTGCTCTATGACACTGGTGCATACCTAGTTTCGTGAAGAAAACTTTGTGTGTCTATAAAAGGAACTCTAGAAGCTTGCATCTAGGAATAATTTAATATAATGTACTGGGGTAATGTTTTTGGAAACAGTGTCAAGTGTCACATGATACTTACTTATGGAAAGAGAGCCAGGAAAGAGGTCAAATGGTACTTTGTCAGGGCAGTCAGACTGTTCCAGAAATAGGTGAGCAAGTATCCTGTATTACAAATGCATAACTGTGCTCTTTGGAAAGAAAAAATAAAAAATTCAAGAAAGGTTATTTAATCATATCTTCCTTTTTGATAAAAGTCCTACACTGTCTGGCTCTAATACACAAATTCTTTATCATCAAATCCCTTGGGGTGGTCAGGTTTTCTGTGGTGAATGTAAAGTAATAGTTTCAGGAGTAAATTAATATGAGGAAAAGCCTCTTTGCCAAAACAGGCTGCTCAGAGAGGCTGTGGAGTCTCCTTCCCTGGAGATATTAAAAATCCCTCCTGGATGTGATCCTGTGCAACCTGCCCTGGGTGAATCTGCTGTGGAACTGGACTAGATCATCTCCAGAGGCTCAGGCATTCTATGGTTCTGTAATTGAGTAAATTCTGACTTAGCTTTCCATTTTTCCCCCCAAATCATACAATAGCAGCTTGACAAGAAAATGAAGGTTCTGTAATACTTTTTTTATTCAGTTGATTTAAAGGAGAGTGATATCATATCTCTCTACAGGTATATGTCATTAGTTTAGTTATTTCTATGATATCAAAACACTCCCATGTATGAAATATAGAGAGATGTGTAGCAAACTACAAAGGAGTTTGAAATGTACCAGTGAAGGTGTTCTAGTTCAAACAGAAATAAATTCAGCCTTTTTACACTGTCCTGCATGGAAGGCAGACTGGATGATTACATCATACCTGGCTTCTTAATGAAAGAATTTTCTATTTAACTCTCCCTAATGTAATTGTGAATATATCAGATGTTTTAAATTCATGTCAAAATTAGTAGAATGGCAATAGCAAGTGTCCTGATCTGATTTTTTTTCCATTTTCATTTTTCACATGATAAATATGTATTTGTTACAGGTAAGGTTTAAGAGAGAGTAATCATAGAAAGCCACATCTTTCCCATCAGCAGTGTAAAATTTCAGCATACCTGCACAGAGATCTCTCTCAGCCCTGCTGCCTGTACCTAAAAATCATCTTTAGGAGGTGGTGTTACATTCCCACAGTCATCTAGACCTCCACTTCTTTATCACTATAACTTGGGCGTTGAGAAAATCAGTTATGGAAACAGTGTTTTATGTAGGGTTTGCCAGCTGTCCTTTGAGAGCTGGGGTGTTTGAAGCATTGGTTGTCATGAATCACAGCTACCAGATGTGATTTCATGTCATTGCTGGTCTGGTTTCATCCTCAAGCCTTGGTGGTGGAGGTCTGGGAGTTCCCTTAGGTGCTCCCTGCTCTCCCACCTCCCAGCTTCCAGTAGCAGGTTTCTCTCCAATTGATAGGACTTCTTACTATTCTCCAAATCCAGGCAGCCTCCATAACCCTAGTCTGGCCCTTCTTTGATCTACCCCTGATGAGTGCTCGTTACCTATAGAAGTGATCTCATTACCTAAAGAAGTGATATCTGATGTCAGCTGGTAAGGGTGGAGATGTGAGAATTTGCATGATTCTCATTTTGGATTATTTTCACAGTGTGCCATTTGAAATATTCAGAACCAAAGCCCAATCTTGCAGTAATTACAACATGTCAGAGGGTTTTTTTCTCCCACAATAAAGTATATGGCAGGAACAAGAGAAAAAAAAACTGGCAAAAGAGGGGAAGAGATACAGATTTTTCCACACATTTAAGTGAGGATTATTGTTCAATTCCTGAGTTTAGGACTTTTTTGCATTTGACACAGCTATTTTTGAGAACCTCCCTGTGTTGCCAGGAGTTTGCTTGACTCAGAACACCTGAAAAACTGTGTTGGCAGCACGTAGGTTTTGATCCACTCCTCTCACTACTGAGGCTCTACTCTCCCCATGAAAAGCTGAATGAACATGCTCTTGCTCATGGTGAATGACTAACAAGTTGAGTAAAAGAGGGATGATGATGCCTTTCCTCATTTCACTTCTGTTTTATGAAATATTGGCTAAACAAATAACCAAAATTATCCAGTTTTTAAAATCTTTTCCTTATGAACACTCAGTGTGTGGGTTTTAAATTGCTGACTTCCACAGAAAGGCTGAGATTGAGCAATGTGAATAGAGTTTAAGAAAATATACTGAGCTTCATTTGCTTTGTCTCATTAACCCTTGCTGATATTTCATCTAGTAAAAGAGAGGAAATTGAGATTCCTTTAAATGAAATTAAAAATTTGTCTTCTCCTCTGTGTTGAATCTTTTGTTTGTAAGCATGTAGGGAGAATAAGCATAATAGGAATGTTCTTTTGCTTCCAAGATGAAAGATAAGTCTGTGCCACTGCAGCAGATACATGTAAGGTTAAACAAATGAATCTCATGCCATTATCCAAGTAAATATTCTCTGAGTAAAACAGCTGGTTTTGAACTCTGGGTTTGACAAGTGTCAGCAAAACCCAGACAGGTGGCTTGAAACAGTCTCATTTTAATGAGTCCAATTCAAAGAGCTTGGCTAGTTTGTGTCATATATATTTATATATTTCCTATTTTATACCAGCAAATTCAGATTTCTCTGTTTTCCAATAAACAAAGACAGTATTTGCCTTATTTTTGATTTGGAGACAATAATTACATTAAAAATCAAGTGATGACTTTCTATGGATAGGGCTAGTGAGAGGAAATGTCTGATTTTAGTCACTGCCTTTGTCCTCACCATAAAGCTGCTGATTCTCCCATCCCAGTGCAAAAGTTTTGCCAGAAGAATTGCCATCAGCAGGAGCATGTAGCTATCAGCAGCAGCAAACTTAACTTATCTCACTGTTACTGCAGTCAAGTACAAAATCGAACTGATCACCTGTCTTTGTGTCATTTTTATCTCTTGCCAGTTCACTGCAGTGTATTGACACAGTCACAATTTGTATAAATCACACCTGTGAGCAAAGCATCCTGTAGATCATTTGCGAAGGTGATGAGCCACCAAAATTAAGTAGAGGCAGAAGACAAATCAGGCAACAGTTTTGCCTGTGCTGGCAGATCCAGCAGCGTCAAAGGAGGAGGGAGACACAAAGAGGCAATGATCTGTCCCAGGACAAAGAGACATCTCTCTGGCCTCCCTCCCTCTCCCAACGTGACCTCCATCAAAACTCTTATGGCTCCTCCCAGTTTTTCTCAAGTCTCTGAAATGCCTAGAGCTTGCTTTGAGGGCTCATTTGACAGATAATTATGTAAGAACAAAGTGGGCATTTATTCTTAAGCTACAGTGGACTTGTAAATGCATCTTTCCAAGTGTTCTCTCCTGGGATTAATACTACTATGGATTGCATTAAAGTAATTAATTATTTCTACTTCTTTTTAGGTAAGACTTTAGAATGAATTTGGTGTCTCTTTCTTGCATCAGTAACAGTCATTAAGTAGGATATTACCTTTTAGTTGCTGAATATTTGCTTTCAGCTCAGTCATATTTTAGGACATCTGCCAGGAGCATTCATAGACAAAAGTTAAGCAGGTGCTTAAGTGCTTTTCTTGGATGAGAACCAGTGATTAGACTTTCATGGGACTGATGCATTAGGATCCTAACACATTATTGGAGAGAAAGACTTAATAGAACAATTGCTTTCTAGATAAAATGCTTTGCCATTCAGTTATTTGTCCCATATTTTAAATCTGTGTCAAATAAGCTTTGTTAGCTCTTTGTTTTCTCTAGTTCTGTCTCCCTCACCACCAGGGTAAGTGAAGAAATAAGAATTAGGCTTTGAACCTGAAGATATTAGGTCTAGTCTAAACTCTGAATTTGATGGAAAGTATCTCTTGACTTCAAGGATGATTGTATTGAGCTGTACAATATGAATTATCTGTGATGCATGTGAATAGTTAACCAACTTCCACATAAAACTCTGTTCCATTTCTTAAGTATCATTGTAAAATAATTAAAACAGTATCACTATGATATGTCTTCACGAAAATATTGAGAAAAGCAAATATTATGGTCATAATTCTCAACAGAGTAAAAGATTTCTATCTAAAAATAAAATTTCTTGTAAGACAGACCCCGGATGCTTGCAGTTCTGACTCGCTTGCATTCAGTCCTTAGGCACTTGTTAGCCAAGATCCTCTTTTTCTATGAAGTCACTTAACTCAGCGTCAGTTTTGTGTAAACAGAACATGCCTTTCATTAATCCTGCAGTAACAGCTACTGTGCTACCCTGGGTTCTTCAGCAACACGCGGACATTTGACAAAAGACTATGACAATTAAAACAGCATCCTTCACTGAAATTGAAATGGCTGCAAAAAGCTGCTTCACCATAGTGTAGATATCAATCAGGCACAGCTGAATGTGAGCTAATAAACATGTCACTTTCTTTATGCTGCCTGTGTGGAGGAACAATAACAGCTGAGAAGGCAGGGATGGAACACCTGGAGCAGACGATTGCATGCTGCTTTCCCTGGCTCTACTTTGAAGCTTGATACAATAATAAGGAATAATGCAGCAAATGTACAGTCTTGGGAAAAGGAGGATTAACAGGACAGGTTATTTTCCCTTCTTCCAAGTCCGTCTGCTAAATCTTCATATTTTGAACTGCACTGAAACATCCCAAGTACCAAAGAAGCAGCAGAAAGCTACAATCAGAACTGTGTCTTGTCTTACCCTTTGTGTCTTAGAATCAAACATTTTTGTTGGAAAAGAACTCTAAGATCAATCCAGCCATTAACCCAGCACTGTTGTGTTCACCACTAAACCATGTCCCCAAACGTGCCACATCCACGCATTTTCTGAAAACTTCCAGGGAAGATGATTTTATTTCTATCCCACCACTTTCCTGGGCAGCCTGTTACAACACCTTGGGAGGGAGATTGTGAGAAGGAAGGGTAGTGCAAGGCTGAGGTGTCATGGCCCACCTACAATGACTGACACCGTACAGAGCCAGCACAGGGACCAGCGCACAATCAGCAGTACCTTAAGATGCAAAAGTATGAAGCAATAAAGAAGCAGAAGACTGCTGGAGATTGCAGGAAACCTCACTTCAGGGCAGTATATATTGCAATACCCCCACACACAGGGCAAGGGCATAAAAACTTGATGGCTTCCCATCACTCAAGCTTTATCTCCCATTCCTCTATCCAGTTTTACTGCACCTTTGAGTTCCGTAAGTCCAGAAAGAGGTGTCGTTTTTATCAAGTTCTCTCAATGCAGACTCAGTTGTACCCTTCTGACTTCTTCCTGCTGAGGAGGCAGGATCCCAAGTATTCCAAAACCCCCATCATACTCATGGTTCTCCCTTCTTCCCTGACTAAAAATGCCCAAGGACTTTTCAGTCAGTTAAAGTGGTTACTTGCTCCCTATCTCTAGCTTTTTTCCAATGGGCATCAAGACTGTGATATATAATATACACCTTGGTCTGTGCAGCTGAAACATATATGAGTCTAAAAACCTTGGAAATTTTTAAAATAAGATAGTATAAACAGTACCTTCATTGCAGTAATTGAGATGAAAATGAGATTGTGACAAATTGATCAGCTCTCCAGTAGGTGAGGCAATCATAGAGGAGAAAACAAAAACAAAAACAAAACTACAAAAACAAACAAAAGCCAACAGAAAAGCAGATTCACCAGCCTTTAATGAGAGCAAATAGCAAGGTATTTGGCATACTGATTGACTCTCTATCAATCTGTTTTCTGTGTGCCTTCCAAATCATTACAAATATTTGCCTCCTGCTAACAGGCAAACAGCAGGTCAATGTTGAAAAACAGATTATGTTTGTTTTGAAGTCAAAATTAAATATCCCTTTTTTTTGTTCTGGATGCAAAAACTAGCAAAAGCGTAACAGAGGTCAAACAGCAATTATCACAGTACTTTTGGCAGCTGAGATTGGAGGAAAGGTGTGGGGGGGATGTAGTTGATACTGATGCAAAATTGGATTGGTTCTAAATGCTAACACCATAAATAAGCCCACCTTGATATTGAGGAAATTTGAGTTATGCCAGACAGGCAGTTTCTGCCTCGAGAGCAGCTCAACACAGTCTATCCAGCTGTCTCATTTATAAACTAAATGGGAGGAAGGAGCAGTGGTACAGTAGTTTGTTGAAAAACACAAAATGAGAAGACCTTCACTCACATGGGGAGGAAACTTGTCAGCTCCTCCCCTCTCTCCCTCCTTCTTTGAGCATATTCATATTTTATCATTTCACTTTTACTGGGTGATCTGGCTCATATGTTTTTGACACACTAGAAATGAAACTTCCCTCAGTGCAAGGGGAACAGTTTTAGAGGAATCTGCTAAAACAAGGAAAGGAGTTTTATTCTGTGACTGGGGAGGGATGACAGGGGTAAGCAAAAAGAGTGTGAATAATTCATGAAGCACATTCAGATTCCATGTGGATCCTGTACCAGCCTGAGCACACTATTTGCTTTGCATTCATAATGTTTCATTAGCTGCTGTAGAGATGAACAAGGCAAAGTCATTAAATTTAGTGTGAAGTTGTTGTAATACCACTTGTTGGTTGTATTACTGTGTAAAGACAGTGACTACAAAGGACTTTGGTTTCTTCCCTGAGAGGTTTTGTTTCAAAATCACTCCCAACCTGGAGGAATATCCACTGGAGAGCGATTTCAGCCTCCCATCCCCCAGCTCATAAAATGTGATAAAGCCAACTGAGATTTCAGTGCAGGTGAGTATGTGAGACCCTGCAGCAGAGAGCTCAAGAAAAAGAAATCCTTTCAGTAAATGCTAAACAATGCTCTCTCAGTGCATGCCACAATAGTTACATTCTCTAATCAAGTTAGAGGGTTCTACTCACCATAACTGATGCCTGAAAAAGAAGTTTTTTACTGAACAATGCAATTCAGCCAAGTCCAAGCAGCCAGGACCCCATTGTGCAAGTGTACCAAGCCTGGCCATGAGGAGTTGAGCCCTTTCAGGTCCTAATAGTTCCTGCTACTCAAAAGAAATTTTGGAAGGCAGATTTTGGCAAAAAAAAAAAAAAAAAAAATTCACTTGAATTTTGACCAAAAATCTCCCCCCACAGTGTTGACTCACTCCTCCTAGCTGAGAATACTTTTGATGGTGAACAATTTAATCCGGAGTGTTTTGTGACCCTTGCAAGGAATATATTTGTAAATGACTGTGGGGTTTAAGCACTCCTGCAGAGCTTACCCCACATCTGCTTAGCTGTTAACAGATTGCTCAGGTTTTATGTGAATGTTTTAATATTCAGCTGACACAACACCCTTATCGCAGGGTCCCTTAGTCCCTGTTCTGCCTCTCACTGTCTGTGAAATGAAAAACATTATTTTGTCTTGATTTAAAGAGATAAATCACACAGGTTTGCATGAGCTGTAGACTGGGGTGAAAGAATCTTCAAGAAATTAGGTGCACTTGTTGAAAAGGTTCTCTGATTTTTGATGCTGACTGTACAGTAAAATGGACAGGTTTGTCTTCCACGTTTGACAAAACAGATCCAGGGCTTTTTCTGCCCTGGGTTACACTTGGTTTTTTCTTCCTTCCCATTGGCTGGAGTGCAGAGGAGATTGATAAGGCTCTTGCTGTCTCTGAGGCAATGAACCTGGTAGTTTAGCTGCAGTCATAGAAAATTATAACTGCAGATGCAGAGGTTGTGAGTTCAGGCTCTGTGGATGATTCAGCCCGGAGCAAGTTGTCATGTGAGCCAACCTTGTAACCTGAGTGGGTTGTAAAAGGGACTGGAAAAAGGCCTGGTTATTTACTCTGTGCACAGTGTGCCATTAAATAGGAAAGTTTCCTGAAATGTCATGCCAGTTCCTGTGACTATTTTAGATTAACTGTGTAAAATTCACGGCAATTGTGCTCAAAGAATACAAACATAAAAATCCATCTTTTTCAAGAGGAGAAGTAGACAATTTGTCCAGATCCATGCTCAGCTCTGCTTCAACACTAAATAGCATAGCTCAAAGGTAGACCAAGGGTTTGGAGGTCTCTGACCTAATTCAGACTTATGATTGTAAGAGAGGAATTCACTCCACTGAGCACACAAAGGGCAAACTGTTGTACAGAGAGAAGGGAAGAATGGCTAAGACACACACAAAGGAAAGTTCTGGCTTTTATAGAGTCACAGAATGGTTTGGGTTGGAAGGGACCTCAGAGGGTTGGAACAATGACCTTGTTCCAACCCCCCTGCCATGGGCAGGTACACCTCCCACTAGACCAGGATGCCCAAAGCCTCATCCAACCCTGCCCTGAACACTTCCAGGGATGGAGCATCCACAACTTTTCTTTTATGTCATAAATTTAATCCCCAGAAATCTCAAATAGCTTAATAAAGGAGGACAATACCATTTGTCACATCTTACGAGGAGATGAACTGAAGCTATAATTTCATACAAGGAAGTACTCCTGGTTTTCAGAGACAGTCCCAGGGTGGTTATATATTTAGTGTCTAGATTGATGATTTAGGAAGATATACAGCAATGGCACCACCTCAGGGACACTGGAACAGAAGTCCACTCCAGTGTGTGAGTCATGACAGGGACAGAGACATGACTTCTGGGAAGAAGGTATGGGCAGAAATGGGATACTGAATTGACCAAAGCTGATTCAGGTCCACATAAACCCATTTCATTTTTTTTTTTTTTGTACAAACATTTGGGTGTCTTCTCTCTGAACCCTTACAGTTAAGCAATAGTTTTGTTGCAAAGGCAGTGTCCAGGCTCTCAAGGGTACTGTTGCCTACTGGCACCACCTACCCACAAGTTTTGTGGCCACCCTACCGACATTTACATCTGATGACAATCTGCCTCAGAAAACTGTCACCAATTCTACTCCTGAATTTCATTGCACTGATGTAAATTTCAAGGAATTGCTTAGTCAGGAGTGCAGTCTGTAACACTTAACTTCAGCCCCAGCCATCTCCCATCCAAAGTCAAAAAGCAAATTTCTACAAATTTCTAATAGAAATCAGAAGGATGCTCTATGAATTTCCAATGGAAATCAAAATGATTCTGTATAAATTTCAAATAGAAATCAGAACTATGCTCAGGTAACAGGCTTCTGCTTTGGGATGGCATAAACAGTGTATTCAGCTCTGTTAGACCTTTAGGGAAAAAGAAAAACCAAACCAATACAGGAGGAGGAAATAATGTTGAATTTAAAGCAATTGATCTGTGTTCTCATATGTTTGAGTGGCTCATGTGCTGAAGCAAGAGGCAGTGAGCTTTTTTGGAAGGTTTGTTCTCCCAATTTTGCGCTTGCAATCAGAATAGGAATCTTAATGGAAAACATACACCAGGAGTAACCATACTTTATTTACATTTAGAAATGAAAAACAGTGATGCATGTCAAGAACCCCTTCAAACAATCATGCCAGCCAAAATGGGGAGTTTATGTTATGTATGGTAGAAGTTCAGAAGGATTGGAAGGAATTCTGTGGCATGTGAGAAGATAGAACAATGGGTGAACGGGAAAAATGCAAAACACAAACAGTGTAGAAATTTTATGAGCAAAGTGTGTTGCCTGTTCTTTTTTATCTGGGGCTTTTCACAAGAAGATTATTTGACTGCTTGAGCATTCTTAAATGTCTGAATTTTTATTTGCTGTTATTGTCATAAGCACTGCTGAAGAAAACACTCCATTTCATACCAGATAACTTAGATGATATTGGGTTTGTAGATTTAAAATTTGATCAGGGACTGTGAACTCCATGAAAATTGCAGGGGGGGGGTCAAATATAATCTCATCTATATCTATAAATTCATATATATGTATGTATGTATATGTATGTTTATACTGTTCTCAATGTCCTGTAATTCAATATCCACCTTCCTTCTGGCACATTCACCCCATGTAGGTAAAATAAATAAAACTGGTTTCAAAATCTGGACTCAGAGAACACCAGTGGTTATCTATACAGAAACAGATCTTAAATCTCTTGACCCTGGGCAAATTGTTGAGCCATTCTCCTGAGAGATGTGTCCCTGCCTCATACACCTTCCCTATTGTTCCACACCTCTTGGGAAGCTCTCTCTTTCTGGCTGTGACTGGGATTTCTGTATCAGAGACTAAAAGCCACATAAGTGTCCTTTCCCTTCCCAAAGTGGCAGGTTCTGCATCCTTGGCTCAGGTGAGCGTTGTCTGCAGCAATGACTACAGAGAAAAACTGAACTGGCTCTTGCTCTAAACCATAGGGATGCGCTAATACTACAGATCCAACAAAATCAGAAAATCTAAGATTGTTTTTCCCCTAACTGAGCAATTCAGGGAAGTCTTCAAGTAACAGGAGTGGTTTAACAGAAAACTCCTGTTTAGTAAGAAGATAGCCAAACCAGCTGTGTGTGAATGAGCTGAGTATTACAATAATTCTAATTACTAATGCTGTTACTTGACAAGTTTTTTTAGAACTTGTACTTCAGTAATCATACTTTATCCTTGTGAAAGCTGTGAGAGAAGACTTTTGCCAACAAGGTGCTCAGTAAAGGTCTCATCAGCTTCACTAAGTGAGATGAGTAGTCCTGATTTCTGTGATGCATCCACCTAGTGCAGCTCTTCCTGTCAAGGAGTGGCCAATAGCAGATACCTCCTGGAAAACATAAAACAAGATGACTGTGTGATGATCCTTTTCTCAAATTGCTCTCATAACCCTCAGGAAATTGTGGTTGAGAGATTTCCTGTGCCAGAGGTATATTTCTGCATTTAATAGCTCTCCATGGGCTTGTCAGTATTGCCAGAGTTTATTCACTGACTCCCAAGAAGACTTAGGATATATTCTCACATGGGTATTTTGAGACAGAACCACTCAGTACACTCAATTGACTGTAATAATAAGTTAGTGTCCTTCAGGGACTGTACTTCCTACTACCAACAAAACAAGACAAGGAAGGAAATATTGCCTGAATTTGATAACACCCCTCATCCATGGGTACTCTGTGTTGTTCTCAGCAGCAGGGATTGCAATCAGGTTGCTATCTGGCTGCTTTCCCAAAAGGGTTGTCTGGTTCTGATGTGGTGTCACCTGTCCCTGTCGGGGCTGTGACAAATCACACTGCACAAGCACCAGGGTGTTTGGCCAAGCAAGTTAGAGGGAGACTGTGAGACAGGTACCTGGCCAGCCTCACCCAGAGGAAAGCAATGCAAATGTCCTGGCTTTGTCCTGGAGCCAGAGAGGGCTGGAATGAGTAACTGAACATCATTCTGGGAAGGAGCACTGTAATCTCTCTGAATCAGTAGCTAACTAATTTAGTAACTGAGTAGAGGTGGAATTTTAAACAAATCATACATAAAGTTATTTTTTAAAGTCAACTGCAAGGTCTGGAAGAAAGTTGCATGTTCATGAGGCAGCACAAAACCAGCATTAGCAAATAAGTAATGGCAATTAGGAAATGTAGGGGGTAAGTCATGCAAAAGTGAGTTCAAGAAAAATAAGGTATTGATGATTCTCTGTTGACATTTACCAGCACTTCAGTTTCTCTCTAACATCTGTTTCCGAGTGAGACATCATTTCAAAGCCATTCATTCAGAGTAAATGAAATATTTAGCTATTATAGGACTTGTTTTTCTCACTCTTCAGTGATAGCTTTCATCTATTGAGATTTGCCTATCTATACTCTTTATTCATTAGTGAGAGAGAGTTGAATTACTACACGGCTATTTATTGGAGATATAACAAGATAATTTATTTGTGCTATATATTGACTTGACAGTTATTCAAAGAGCCAGATAAGCCTTCTCAGGGATAAGAGAATCAGACTTTGTCCAGTTTTTTTCCTTTCAGAAAGCCACTCATGCCACCAAAGATGCAGATCCTTAGATAATCCTGGTCTTGCAGCTAAAGAGATGAAAGAGAGAAGATTCTTGAACAAAACCCAATACAGCCAAGGGAAACCCTATAATTCTCCCAGAGCAGCTTTCTTCTTCTTTGATTCCAAGTTAGTTCTGTTATTTTAGGAAGTTGGGGGTGTAAGTCTTTTTTTCTTTGGTATTTTAATATACTTCTGTGATAGTTCTTCAACAAAATTATGCCATATGCATCTGCTACAGGATTTTCATCCACTTAGCTTTCTGTAATTCACATACTTTTTCTCATATTTGAATGATAGGCAATATAGAGTTGTATTCATTATAACTTTCATAACAGTAATGAGCATGTTTTGAATGAAAGAGGGATTGCAAGCTTTTTTAAAAAAACAGATGTAGTCATATGCTTTAGGAAAAACTTGATTTCTTTAGTCCAACTCAAAATTAGAAAAAAAACCCCAGAATATTTTATCTTTTTTTTGAGCTTTTGGAGTTTCATTGAAACAGAAAATTCAGAGTGAAGCACAAAGAACAGGATGAACTGTTCAATAGAAATCTGCAATTTTAATTTTACTTGTGTCTAAATATATATAAAACAATTATAATTAGTTTTGATTGAAATGTGCCCCTAGAAGAATAATTTTTGCCATGCAGAGAGGTCTATCCATGACTCCTATCTTTGTTTAGCAAATATATCTTCCTTTTTATGCTTGTACTTTAGACTATGCAAAAATACTCAAGAGCTGAGGGCAAACCATAAACACACCCAAAACATGCACCTCTCCAGGTCAGTTTATCAGGATGGTGTTAAACCATGGTCACAGGCTCTGCTTTGTGCTCTGCAGTGTGGTGGCAGAGCTGTCTGCAGCTCGGGGAGGGATTTGGGTACACAGTGACAGCAACTGCTGCTCCCTCTCGCTGGCTGGCACAGGGACACCAAGTCCAACTTTATTCCTTGCAGCCAAACCCAAGTGCCCTCCATCTGTTCTGCTTTCTCCATGGCAGCCTGGCCCAGCCAGGATTTGAATCACCATCCTCAGGGCAGCAGTTTCAGCTCTAGAGCCTGAGAAGCCTTGAGCTGATGATGTTGAATCCTGCCCACTGCAGGAATTGCTCTGCAGATCCTGTGCAGGAATTGTACTTCTGACAAACATTTAGATGCTGTTATCTATTTTCATCAGGTGACCAGATGTAATTGTTTCTCTTCCATTTAGCAGCCTAAAACAAGTGCATTTACCATGCATATCCACACATGCAAGTCACTTACCTGTTAATTGTGAAATACCCACAGCCGTGACACCAAGAGTGTCATGCTCTTCCATGAGAACCCCAGCTAAACAAATACCAATTTCCCAAGCAAAAACACCACAATTACCAAGCCTACATTCCTCCCAGACAGCTGAAAAACTACATTGATTGCTTCAGAGCCTAAAGTTGTAAGGAGCTATGGATTCAGTAATAAACTTGCAGCATTTTTGGCAATTGCCCTTTTCCCTTCATCCCCTCTCCCCCATACGTTGACTTCTGCTCACTAATCATATCAAACCAAGGTTAGGCAGATTCATTTTCAAGTAACAAAGAAAAACAGGAAACAAAAATCAAGAAGAGTATAAAAGGAGCTACCGAGAAATTGCCCTCTCAAAAAAAAAGCTTTTTTTCTTCAAAGAAGCTTATATTACTTGCCGCTCTTCTATGGCATCTGACACATTGATTGTCAAATCCCCACATGAAAGATGAAAATGGGAAATAAAACTTTAGATGTTAGTCACTTTAGGGGCTTGGAGACTAATTAAACTGCTTAGGAAAAGCTGATCTGATTAAATAGATGATTTTTGGGAGCAAACAAATACACAAAAACATTAGTGAAGTTCTCTAGTATGCACTATGACAGGTTTACAACACAACATGGGTAATGAATAGTGAGGACTCAAAAAATAAGATTGGGGGCTGTTTGGCCTTTCACACAAAGATGCTTTCAGAAAGTTTATTCTGAAGTAATACAAGAAAAGTTCAGAGACTGTCCAGTGTCCTTAGGATATATATATCTCTAAAAAACAAAATTTGCACCATGAAAACAAGATCTGAGGCATACAGTTTTCTCTTAGATCCTTTTTATCTGATGCTTTTTAGTCTCAGGCTTTAGTCTTCTTACCAACAAGTTTTGCTTTCTACTCATGTCTCTCTCTACAGCAGCCAAGGCTGTTTTGTAGGCTTTACTGTAAGAGGGAATCTAATTCTCCAACTTTATCTTGGCATTTGAATATGAAAAGACAACTGTTGCCAGCTTTCCCAGGTCTTGTTTATCCCAGTAGAATGAAATTTGCCCATTTGGAACTTCTCTTCAGGTTAAGCAGCTGACAGTTCTTTCAACAGTTAAAAAAGTAGGAAAGACCTGACATTAAATATTTGCAAATACTCCTGCTGGCTTTAATGATCTTTGAATCAAGCTGTAATTGAGGCTAAATATTAAAAGCCTGATCATATCTGGTTGGAAGTATATGAAATTTCTTGCAGTGCAGAGTGAAGAAACTTCATTTCTACTTTGAAAAAGGCATTCAAACATAAACACTTCAAATGAGAAGACATTTTAAAAAATGTAATGGCTAAGGAAGAAAAATATGTTCTGTCAATCAACATTGCTGTGTGGAAGAGAGGTCTTGTAACACCAAACCAAATTTGTTCTCTGACAAGAATGTACAACTGGCTGATAAACATACCTCTCAATATGTAATAGTCTTAAAATGAGGTATTGGTACAGCTGATCCTGTCTGGGGGTGTGGGAAAGAACTGATCACCCCTTTACTTTCTGTTAATCCACAATGTTGCTCTTTTTTTAGTGTTTGAAATTGAATTGTCTCTGGTTGATTAAATATCAGAGCCTATGAAGAATACAATGTATGGCTAAAAAGCAACTGAAAATCCTAAGAGATCTATCAAGGGGAAATCATTAGCAAAAAGGGGTGTTTCCTTGCAGATTGGGAGTGACTCTGCCTGAGGGTTATGCTGTTGTATGTTTCATCAAAGAGTATCAGGGAAATAAAAAGTCATTTTTAAGTATGGACAAAACCTGGTATTCTCTTAAGTAAAGATAAGGGTAAGAGCCTATGATGCACAGGGATCTAACACCATTTAGTTTTCATCTGGCCTATTCAAGTCACATCAAAAAACTCTTCTGCAAAAGGGTATGGCATTGGAAAACAGGGATCCGAAAGAAGCATTTAGGAGTTCGGGAAACAAATTAGTGTAACTGCTCAATATCATGGAAATCTCTTTAAGAATTTCACAAGTGCCTTTTGAACAGCGTAGGTTATAGCTGAAGGTGATGTAGACAGAAGTAAAAAACCCTTCACTTCTTGAAATCCAATTCTCACTTTCTATCATCCTTGGCTTTTCTAAACAGCACAATAAACAGCAGAAAGTAATGAATGAATTTAGGACATAAAAGAACAATTTTTGCAGTATGGTGAGTTAAATCCTGCAATAAAATTAACACAGAAAGCGTATGCAAAGGACCTCCAAATTAAAGTTATCTTGACCTGTAGATCCAGATCACATAAGAGGACATTTTACAACGATATCAACTTGATTCTCAGAAGCAACTGGAAAGTCCTGCCTAGAGGGACTGTCTCAGAGCAGTATTTTCTGTAGTCACAGTATAGAAAACAGTGTGCAGTGCAAGTCTGCTTAATCTGGAAAAGTTATCAAACCAGGGACAGTCTAGTAGTAAATAAGTGAAAATATTTGCTTAAGCGATGGAGGTCACTAATCACCAAATTAAGGTGTCCTCTTTACCTCTTGAGCACTCCAGGTTGAATTATGAGGCTGATAGTAATTTCTTGGGCAATGTTAAAACCTCTGGCATGCCTTTGAGTATGAGGACTTTGGCTAGATGTCTGCAAAATATGGAAATCATAGAATTCTTCTGAGCATCAGTTCCCAGCATGGACTCACTCATATTTCACAACGTGACCCATTCAGGTCAGGAGGATCAGGGCATGGTGAGCTCAGAGCACACCACCCCACAGAGGGTGATAATGGTTCCTAGTTTTCAGCTCATGAAGAATTTGATCTTCCTGCAAATTGCTGAGAGTTATGCAAAACACTTGGACACACATGGCAGCTGTAGAGAAGGATTAAAAATGTTGGGGTTTTTTTAGATATCATCAAAAAATTTCAAAATTTTGCAAAGCCAAGAAAATACAAGTTTGGATTTACGTGGGGGAAGAAAAATTAATATATTTTTCTCACTCCTGTAAAAGAAATGTAACTAAATTTAAGATAAAGAAACCAAATACTCCCTACAAGATAATTCCAAACAAGCTGTTTATTACTTCTGGAATTATTTTTACAGGAAAAGAAGTAATAAATTTCTCATTAAATTAGAGGAATTATGAACAGAATTTTTCAACCATCAGAAAAAATAGCAATAAAGGCAAACAAATGTAAGAGTAGGGGGTTTTTTTCCTCTCCATCTGTGCTTATGTATATCCAAAGGAAGGCATGCATACATAGTTTTTTATGCAAGCAATGTGTTCATATTCAAGACAGCTCTACTCAGGGCCTGCATGGATGTTCCTGTGAAGTTCCAGAGGATTTAGGATGTGTTCAGGAGAAACTATTCTTCACGCATAAAAATTCAGGTGCTATCACTCCTGTGCTTGAGAGCAGTGCAGCCTTTTAGTAGCAATGTTAAACACAATACAGACAGGTACATTGCTTCTGCTGTGAAAGAGAGCTTTATTTCTTCTGGCAGCTTTTGGCTGGTGGCTGCACTCACTGACACTGAATCATCCTTTCACCTCTGTGAGATGTTACAGCAGGCAGAAATCTTCAGATAGAGGGTATCTCAAGCAAAGTTTGCATGTATTTGGCATCATCCAATGGCCTTAAAGATCTGTGAGGCTTTCTCATTTCATCTGTAAATGGCATGGCAAGATAAACCCAGCTATGTTCCTATTTTAATGGGAATGGTATTTCACCATGCTGTGGTACCTCCTCTCATGTTGCCTCACATGTGCTGAGAAATCCAACAGATTCCACAGCAGTTTTGTAATTTGTCTCCTGCAAATGTCATCTAGAAATGGTGGGATCAGTCGTGCTTAAAATGAAAAGTACACTCAATGGCATGGAAAGAGATAGAAGCTAAAATTTCTTTTTTATGGCTTGACCTTAAAAAATCCTGACCTCCTGCATCTGTCCATTTTTGACTGAAAAATAAGTGGCCAGTTGGGATAAAGTCCTAAGTTCTGAATGAACAAGTGTATTGGCAGGAACACCCATGGAAACTAGTTTATTTAATAAAATATTTTTTAAAAAAGAAAGAAAGAATTGTCAAGAGGGAATCTTAAATATCTTGTCCTCATAATCTGGATTTTATTCAATCAAATAATGAGTAGATACATACTGTATAACTTAGTAGCAGTCAGAGCAATGAAATTTTCTTTCCACAATATTCTCACAGCTGTTATAAAGGGATATATATTTATTGAGCAGAAATTATTTACATGGATAAATCTGAGAAATAAGCAAACATCTTAAGGATGTAAAAAAAAATTGCTATGAAAATCACAGATATTTTAGTCATTATTGGAGGTTATTCAGCCTCCAAAGATGCATTCGTTCTTACTGCTCTGGATGATGGTACAAATATTACTTCTGGCAGATTAATTTGTTTCTTAGTCTTCATTTGATAGACGCTGGTACTGATGGAAGATACCTGGGATCTTGCAGGTCTGCAGGGTGCTTTTATTGTCACAGTCACAAAATTTGATCTCCTTTGGGGAGGAGAATTAATTCCTGAATTTAGAAACTGCACAGCGAGGGAGGGCTCAAACTGTTGCGGCTATAACATGGACAGCCAGGTTTATTAACAGTCAACTCAAATATTCATTGAAAAATGCCCCCTGTTTGGGTTTAGCAAAGGAATGGAGCTTGAGGTATAACAAACAAGCTTCTTAACATGTTTGCCACAGTTTCCCATCAGTAATTCTCATATGGCTGAACAGAAGGCAGGAAAACTGGCTCAGCCAGGACAAAAGCTCAACAGGCTGATTTATGCATTGAGAGTGAGGGAAAACCCAGTTCACACACACAGTTGCAGAGCTCTTGTGGGTATCAGCACTGCCATCCACAGCAGCCAGCTGTGCAGGAGGAATTTTCTTCTAACCTACACTCCCTCTGAGCCCCATGTATTTTAGGGCTCTGTCAAGAGAATCCTCATGTGAACAGCTCTGATTTTTCCATTTGGGTAGAGAGAGAGGGATAAATTAGCCTGGGTGGGATGCTCCCACTTTTGACAAACCTGACATGTCTACTAATGAGAGGAGGGAGCCCTGACAAAAACTCATGGCTCAAAAATGGATCTGACAGTGGTTTGTGATGAATTAGGGCAAAATTGAGAACAGTCATCACTTGGTCTCCTGGGTGAGCAGCCACCTGCTTCTCCAGCTAACTGTGCCTTGGCATCTGGGGTGCTGTTCCTCAAGATGTTATTGCATCTCTGAGCATTGTCCCAAGTGAAGGCCTGGGAGTAAATGAACTTCAGCTACAAAATTAAAAGGTGTGGAAATAGTTCTTTGTGCCTCACAGACCTCTTGTTCCTTGTTTTTTCATTATTCCCACTGGCTCTTACCCTGTTTTGCCTTCCTGTGATGGATGGAAAGAATTGGCAGCTTTTACCTCCAGCTCTTCTCTTCTGTATGAAAACTGTGCTGAGGCTGTCAAAAAGTCCTGACTTCATTTTGTTTATTTTTCCAGTCTTTTCACATACTGCCTGCAGATTCTTGCACACACAGAGGTGTGGCATCCTCTGCAAGGGGTTCTGCACCACATCACTGAATTGTTCCACACCTGCCAGCTTTCCTCCAATTTTCACCTTCTCTTCCCATGTGTCCTTAGTGGACCATAACCAACAAATGGTGCTGCTCACCTGGCTGTGACTGCAGCCATGGTTCAAGCTGGTGGGGTACAGCAAAGTCTGCTCTAATTAACAAAGACAAACAAGGAATAGGTTACAGTACAAACATGTGCAAGACCAAAGTAGATTCAAGAAAACCAATTTTTTTTGCCAAAAACCTTGTGGGGACTGCCAAGAACTGTGGAGCCTTGAAACTTAACTGCCTTTCTCTCCCTCTGTGAGGAACAATGGCTTTGACCTGCTTTATTCAATATAAACATAATTCTATGTGTGTATGGTTAAAATGCTCAACAAAAAGAATTGCTTCACTGCCCATTGTCCCTTGCTGGGGAGGAACAAATTGAACAATCCAATGGCATATGTTAGTCACACTGCTTCACACACTGCTGGAATGTTTTCAGATACTCTGGTGCCTTCAATTAGGATCTCTGTGGAAATGATTTTTTTGACAGAACTGTGACATCTAAAATTAAGTATGAATTACATCAAGCCAAGCAAATGTGACAGCCATTTGAATAAGCATGTACCAACCTTCCACAAATGTATGTGTTTTGTGGAATGCTTTCATCTAGCTAAACTGCAGATGACTGGCTAAGGTACACTCTGATTTTTGATAGCAGTGCTATTCATATTATCTGAGTGCCATAATTTTGAAGTGGCTTTTTTAGAGATAATGCACACTCTCCTCTCACACAAATGGCCCATGTAATACTCCTAAGTGGTCTTGCTGAAATTGGACTGAGTGCTGACAGCTGACAAGATAGAATAGAAGTGTCAGAGACTGGCCAAAATCTGAAAGAAGCTTTGTGAGAGAAAAAAAAGAGAAAATTTCCAATTTCAAAGTTCTTTCCCTTTTGAAACGTTTGTACCTTTTTCACATAAAAAATTAACAGTCCATTCTTCTTGCTTTCATGGATGCTTTACATAATGGTTAAAGAGCATTCTCCAACAATTCCAATAGTATCAAATTTCAATTTAGAATGGTTTTTTTATTTCTTTCTTGTCAGACGTCATTTCTACATTCTGACAAAAAAAAAAAAAACACAAACAAACAAACAAACAAAAAAAACCAAAAAAAACCCAAAAAAGCTTTCACTTCAAAACTCTCCAATCAACATTATGACATCTTGAAAATCTGTCATCCATTTCAGGGGAATTAGGACCAGGACCAGCATTTTTACACTTGATTTCCTCAATATGCCAGTTAAACACTTGTTATCCTTATCGAAACCAGAAGGTGGCAAGCACTCTTAAAGTATGAGCTGGATGGAAACAAGACAGGCTCCCTTCCCAGAAAACCTCAGCCACCATTGTCTTCATTCAGCCATGAGTTTCCCAGCCAGAAATTTGTTTTACAGCATCCAGTAAATTACAGCAGGACAGGACTAAAAAGGAAAGCGAGGAAGAGATTTACACCTGTTTTCTGTTTTAATTTAAGCAAAGAACTCTGAGACAAAAGTAGAAAATAATTGCCTAGAAATTAAGCTGACCAGAAAAAATGAAATGTCCACCCCATAGCAGCCCTGGCCAAGTGAGGGCTTCAGAGAGTTTGGGCTGGCTGCCAAGCATGGCCAAAGAGGAGCCACAGAGCACCTGGATCTAAACCTGCCCTGCAGCCTGTACACAAATGTAGATTAATGTTACAAAATATTAAATAATGCTTTGCATGGATTTTCTCAGAAAGAAACTAACCCCAAACCTTATTTGATGTTTTTCACTGTTTTTCAGCAAAAGCTTCATGCTTTGTCTGCTAATCTGTCAGACTTAGAAAACAGACCCATTTGTGTGTGAAAACAACAATAGTGGAAAGCTAATGTGTTCTGGGGTGCTGAGTTGGAGGCGTTGGTGGGAAACTGCCCCCCCTGCATGTTCTTTTCAAGGATTTTAGTTAAATTTCAGTCTGTAACTTAGCTGGGGGAAGAGGTCATCCAGGGCATACTAGAGAGTAGTGCCTGAATGGTGAATTAATACACCTAGATAAGTCTGTTACACAAGGAAACCAATATACTCTCCATTTCAGTATTGCTTACATCATTACTTAATTTAGCACTTGGCCTAAAGACTTCATGTCAGTCGGATTATTTTCCTGACAGCCTTTTTTTAAAAAAAAAAAATAAAAATTTAATGAATTGGTGGATAAGAAAGCTTTTGAATAAAGGACATAATTTCTGAGCTTCTTCCTCAAATCCTGAAGGCCTCAAAGCATGAGGAAGCAACAAAGCCTGAAGATGCCCATGAGAGCTGACAGGAGCTGATGACTTGAAAGCGGTGAAGATACAATCCTCTCTGACATTAATCCTGAGCTGGGAGCAAGGGACAGCTCCTGACGATGTTCCTGTCTTTAATTATACATTGCCACAGCTCAGGTGGCTGCAGTGCTGAGGAATCAAATCCATCCACACCAACCTATGGCAAGTACTTTGTGTAAAGGTGATCTCTGCCCCTCCCACTTCTCCATGAAAACACAAGCTAAAAAAAGGTGCCAGAGAGCAGGACAACAACACTGTCTTCATGGTAGTTCCTCTGTCCTAAGCTTTCCCTTTCTCTTGACCACACTAAATATTGGGGGAAAGGAGTTGTTTGGCATTTTCAAAGAAGGTAGTACAATAAAGATACAAATTCCATCACAGCAGATTAAATGGATTTGAGAAAGGACAGTGATTCCTTTTGCACTCAAGCTGTACTCAAAACTCACACAGAACTGCATGTGGTTTTTGCCATGTCTAAGGAAGGCCCATCTTGTACCTCTATGCACCAAATATGTTCAGAACTAAATACTGCCCCATCCCATCCTCATGTTTCACATGAAGTGCCCCACTGCAAGTGGCTGCATAGCCCTGGGCACCTTCTGCTCACAGCTCTGCCGTGGAGAGTGGCTTTGCCCTGAAGCAGAATAATGACAGGTTATTTCTCCCCTCATCCTCGGTTACCTTGACCCAAGCTGCAAGCCCTGGGCTGTTTGCATTTGAGACTCCAGCTCCACAGAGAAAACCCCTGTGTTTACTGAGCCCCTCAGACAAGTCCATAGACCTGCTGCTCCCTGAATAATTCACACTGAGCTACTGAAGTGGTAACAAATCCACTGGCAGCAGAATGGGGTGGGATCACATCTGAGATAATGCCAAGGCATAAAGAGCAGTCACAGAGGAAAGCTGATGCACAGAGAGAAGTTTGAGGCAAATAGGTTTTAATTAGAGTAGCAGTCAGCCCTTTGAATATTTGCTGAATACTAAGCCAGATATAATAAGGCATTTCCTTGCCAACCATCACATACATTAAAGATTGCACAGAATGAAGAAAGATCCTGAGGAAATCCTAAGCAAAAGAGACCTAAATCAGAGTTTAACAGGTCAACTATATCTTTTACTCTTCTTATAAGTATCCACCAGGGCAGAAGAATCTTGTTGTCCAGTGACTGTAGTTTCTGCTTGCTTCTGCCAGTTCATCTTGTTATTCCATTTTTATTAGGGGTCACTGCAAAATAGCACACCTGAGTAAGTGTTGCCTTCTGAGCTGGACTAAAAGTAAAGACCAGAAAAGAAACAGCAAGGAGCTATTTAAATTAGACCTGTAAGTGACAGGTCCTGCAAACATGAGGATGAAGCTGAAAAGTGAAATCTGCAATGATTTCCTGATGGCTTTAGGGAAGGATATCCTACTTTTTTCTTCTGGCAACAATATCCATTGTGCTCCTTCATACCTACAAAAATGGACTAATACTCAGTTCCTGGTCCCTTTATTTTGGAAGGGTGTGTTACACAGCTCAGCTCTCTGTGGGTACCAGACAAAGCAACACCTGGCCAAGCAAAGGACATTAACTTTTCTTTTGGAGGGGAGGGTAAGACACTGGCAATCCACTGGAGGACTTGTCCATGTAATTGGGAGTTTGCTGTCTAGAAGAACACAACAGAGCTGTACATCCAATATCAGATTTGGGTGACCTAGGCAAACCCTCTCAGATGAATAGAAATATTGCCTAAAAATGGATTTCTAGAGCAACTGAAGGTGTTTGACTGAATTTGTCATATGGCATATTTTGGGGGTGAGGAAGAGGCAGGAAAGAACTGGCAGGGACTGGATAACATCTTATGTCAGCTCTCTCAAACTGGAACTTTTCTGGTTTATGTCTTTGCCATCTAAATGGTAATTTTACCCTATGAAAAATTAAGCTAGACTCTGATATTAAAATAACTGTTAAAAATGTGAAAAGAGAAAAAGTTCACCCAGGTTAAAAATGCATATATGCACTTTTTTTCTCCTTTGCTCCATTTCTCTAAATTCTTCCAGATCAGCACAAACAAAACACACACCCTGCAGTTCATTCTTTACAAGAGATTCTTTACATTGGGCTACTTATTTAGCCCAATGTTTATGCTTAAAGATGCATCTGACTCTTTTTCCAACTATTAGTATTTTGTAATCTTCTTACCATCAGGCATCTTGCATCTTTGATTTTTCAAAGAATAAAGAGATATCTGTTCTTAGTTTATGAAGTCAATACCAGTCTATCTAGACCTCTCTGAAAGCTGACTATATTGGACTATTGCGTTCTATTGAAAACTATAAACTTTGTTTTGATATTTTCAAGTAAGAGATTGCAAAGTGAAAGAAAGGGGAGAGGAATATAAACCTTAATGCGCATAAAAATGTGACAGGGAAGGAACAAAAGGGAAATTCCCACCCAGATGGCCTCTCTTCCTCTGTAGCCCAGGCTGAAGCCACCCCTGTGACTTCCTTGGCAGCTGTTCAGTGGAATGCAGCTGAAGATGCTCATGTGAACCTGTGGGAACCAAACCTGCCAAGTCTCTCATAGCTCTGTTTGATCCACTTTCATTTAATGCTCTTTTCCCCCATCTGTGGCTTGGTGCATCTCTCCTCTGTAATTGTCATTAAGATCTGCAGGCAAGAAGCATTGTGTAGTCAGGAGAAGGGCAAACCTCCACACCTCCCTGTCACCCTGGTGAGATGTGAGATTTGGGCTGGAGAGAAGTCACAGTTAGAAGCAGCCTGAGATTCTGCTGAGAAGGGAAGGACTGCAGCAGAGGAGGCAGTTGCTTCTCATTTCTAGTTCTTGCCTCAAGAGAAGGCACAATTCAACCATGGCACTGAGAAGCCAATCAGAACTACTGATTTCCAAATCCCAATGAAGTTCTGAGGGTACAAGACCTGTCTTTCAGGGAGTTTTTAGATCAAAGGTGCCCAAAGCCATGTCTCTCCAGACTCTGGGCCCAAGTTTTGCCCTTACCAGCCCATCTCTCTTTGGAAAGCTTGTGCAATCTCTCACTGTAATACCAGCTTACCACTGGAATTGATGTTCCAGTAGAATCAATATTGCATTGAGTTCTCATTAACTTTTGGGTGAAATGTGCATGCCTCTGGCTCCAGCAAGAAAATGGTTGTTATTTCCCCGTTCTAAAGATGTCCTTATTTGTCACTACATTCTCAAGCATGACCCTGGAACTTGGACTTCATTACAGCAACAATCCCCAGTCTAGAGGGAAATGAACTTAAAAAAAAGGATTTATTTCTTTTTTCAATAGCAAACAAGCAAACAACAACAAAATGCATCTTGGCAACATAATTGAAAGAAACTCATCACTTTTAATGAAAGTTAAAATTATTGTGTTCTAAGCAAGTTAATTTTATCACTGTATTATTGTTGCCTGACAGATTAATTTCATTTGTAGTCAGTGGGGAGGTAACCCACACTAGAAGCCCATTGCAAAGCTTTTCATTGATTTTTAATGGGCTTTGAGTTGGATCTTTGGCCAATTTTGACTTTATGTCTCTATAGTGCTGAGCTATGAAAGAAACACAGGACTTCATCTAATGTTTGGTGCATTTTTTTCAGAAGAAAAATGATTTGCAGTGGGGGGTATTAATACTGCAAAGTGAATTAATTCCCCTCCTGACAAGTCCAAAATGCAATTTTAATAATACGAGGTGTAATAACGACTTGATGAAATGAGTTTTTATAGGAAAAAGTGGTTATTCTTCTTGCTTAGAACACTATTTTAATACTGCCATTTACAAAAGGTCATTTTTACACTTCTTTCCTCATTTAAAAATCATTATAAAGTCTTTGACAGAATAATTAAGAGTAGGACCTACTAAGGAAAGGGCTGCTTTTCACTTTTAAAGTAGCATTCCCTCTACTGGTGTTATATAAAAGTGATGAGGTTACTTGCAAAACAAAGCATTTGTCCATCAATTTCTGATGGTTTTTAATATATTTACCTGATAGGGAATTGTTCTTAATTAAAAAATGTAGAAAAATTTATACTTATTCATTTTTTCTCCAAGGGAAAAAAGACCCTGCTTTCAACAAAAAAGGTTGGAATGGAGATCAGTTTTGGGAAATTTTTTCTTTTCTGCTGGGTATTAGATGCAAACTTTTTCATCTTCTTCATAAGGTGTTGAATCAAACATCTTCCCAGTTGAATGATGAGGGCATTATGTGTGCTGGCTGTCATTTTTCATGGTCCACATGATGGCTGTAATCTAGGGTGTAGTCTTGAGTCAGCCAGCTCCATCTGCACCTTCCTGGACATATTTTCAGTTCTTCATTTGCTCAGCAAGACCTGAGATGTTTTCAGAGTAAATCAATGCTGTTTAATCCACAGGGCTTTACACATTGTTTGCTTTGAGTCGTAGCTGAGATTTGTACATCCAGAGACCACCTCCTATGAAAGTATATAAAGTAAGAATGAACACCAGAGACAGAATTATCCGTACACTGAGATGGGATTTGCAGAAGAGCTGCCCTCAGATATTCAAAACAGTAAAAGCGCATTTTGAAGTCCATTGTGGTTTTCTTTCAGGCATGGGAATTTTTCTGACCATCTTTCCTTTTCATGGCAAATGTAAAAAGCAGAAAGTTTCCTGTTTCTGTTCATGTAGTTGTTGAAAGTGTAAAAAAGTAAAATTCTGCAGTTCCTGTAACAATGTGCAATGGCTGATATAACTGGGGTAAACCCCTCAGAATTTTAGGCTCCAGCCTCAAAAGCACTTGTTTGACTCTTTGCATGTTTAAAAAAGTAATGCCAAAAATCACACAGCTTACACATAAGATGCACAGGCTCAATAAGGTTTAAAGTTCTCTATGGTGCTATAAAAAATTTTGTCTTCTTGTTTCTATTCTAACTTTGTATTCCACCTCTATCCTGCTCTGGCAGGTTGCACAGAGGGCTTACTCCTCTTACTCCCCAGCTCAGTGACAGGTACTTAAGTGCAAAATACACAGCTACAAAGGATATCTTCTTACTGGAATTTCACATCCTTCCATTCCACACTTTGGTTTGATTTTTTCTTATGCTGAAGACAGTCAGAGTTGAATCCACTTATCATTCCAAGGTGTTAGCTCAGAGACAGAAGAGTGTGTGCTTTCTTGTGCTGGATCAGCTGGAAGAGAAGTGAATAGGTACTTCAGGAGGGTGAGAAACTCAAAGGTAGTCTGTAGAATGACAGGCAACAAAACACCCTGGAGGTGTAAAAAGACATCTGAATCTGGTGCTTTGTGATGTGGTTTAGGGGTTACAGGGGCAGTGCTGGGTTGACAGTTGGACTTGATGATCTCTTCCAAGCTTGATGATTCTCTGATTCTACGGAGAGGTGAAATGGAGTAGTCAATTTAAAGAAATTTTGTGCAACTTCTGATGGGGCAAGGAAGGCTTCTTCAGGCTCTGTGAGACAAGGACCTGAGAGGACCTCAATCCAAGTCAGCTCCCATAGCCTATGGTCTCTGGAGAACCAGACAAGTCACCAGTGTTGACTGAGAGCCACACCTTGCTCAAGCTGTGTGCAGAGTCCTCTCCATGGCTAAAATCATCTTACCCCCAATTCCCAAGGGATCACAATGCTGCCCCTGGTTCAGTCCCCCCAACTAGGCAGCCACAGTAGCTCTGAGGCAGTCAGCAGAAGAGAGTCAGAGTGAACTATGCAGTTGTTCCACCAGAAGAAATTCATATTCTTATTCATCTTGCTCATAAGATGTGGCTAATTGTTCACATGGGAGCAAAGAAAATGTGCTAGCTTATAATACTTATCAGATTTTCTGGATGTGTTCCATATTCGATATTTTCTATGTCTGAACTCTCCCTCATCTGGGTAATTTCACAGGATTTCAATGCTTTTACGGTGGTGTAGAGTAGTTTGACATAAAAAAGGATTATATCAGTTTGGTGCCTAGTCTGGAAATAGATGGATGTGGGGAAGGAGGCGCTGCAGGATAGAGGTCTATTAAATCTTATGTGGCATATGAAAGGTTTGCTTTCAGCAAAACACAGACTACGAGGTGTTTATAGTTTTTTACACATGAAGTTGGTTTAAAACAAAGGAAAAATATCACACAATGCAGAGTTATGGATCCTGTGCTGCAGGATAAGCTTTAGCGGTTGTTAAAATTTTATGACTTCAAACTGGAGAAAAGCATAGAAGAAAAATGCCTATAAGGCTGTGGTCATTCCCTCCCACCCACAAATATTCATTTTAAACTCCTGAAAGTTGGAAATGCAGCCTTCCCAAAGTTGTGGAAATAGACATTTGCCTTTTTGTTATACTCTTCCACAAAACCAGGTTCCTGGGTAGAGGAAAGATGCCTTTACCTTGCAGGACTTTATGTTCCATATTTATCCAGCATTGGAAGCTCGAAATTTGTAGAGAAATTTACTTCTATAAATCAAGTTGTAAAACTAGGTTCTCAGCAAATATGTGGCATTGATTGTTAGTTGTGAGGTTAGTTTGCCAAAATCCAATATTTCTCTGTCCAATACCAACCATTATTTTCAGATAACAAATGTAACATCAACAATTTTGATAGCCTTTTAATATGTTTTCTTTTAAGACAATGCTAAGTGGAGAATTGCTTAATGATCCAAATTACAACAAATTTTAACTACCAAAAATGATCTTATAATGCTTCTTAATGTATTTGGTGCATTATCACTTGCCAGGACCATGTCACACAAGCAGAGAAAGTAAGACACCATATTTCTTTACCTTTTCAACTCAAGGCAAAAGAGAGCAGTACTTGAAAATCTATGATCTTTCTTGTTCCTTCCAGTAACTGCTTCATTATGGGCACACATTGCCTTTTGTTCATTGGATCTTCTTGGAAAGTCCCCAGAAGGAAGACTAACTTGGCTTTCTATACATTACAATCCTTCCCCCTCCTTAGCCTTGAATCAAAGGAGGAACTAACGAGTTTACCCTATGCTGCAGTATTTTGAAATAAAATAGGTAGTTGACCAAAACCCTGACAAAAAAAAAAAAAGTGCACTGCAAAGTATGAAACTGGCTGTGATGACCCAAGTAGTCTGCAGTCAAAATGGGGCTTATATTTCACTTAGACACCTAGAGGTAAGGTGATTCTCTAGCCAGATGTCTGCAGGTTGGATATCTAGACTAGTTTTGTCCCTGACTACTGCTCTTGTCCACAGAAAGAGAAACCTCTGAAAAGTCAAGAACTGTCCTCTGAAAGTTTTGCTGTTTGATTATGACATGTATAACATACATGTATAGTATCTTGCCCACCATCTCAAGTTGGAGTAGATGCCCAGGTTGTAGGTAACCACCAAGAAGAAAGTACCCAAAGGTAGTATTTAGAGATAGAGCATTCTAAGGATAACCAGTGAAAAATCACTGTTTGTCCTTCAGGGACAATCTTTGTCAGCCACGGTCACTTAACACTTCACTGTGTTGGTGATGTTTGTTTGACAGCTATGGCAGCACAGGGCTGATCAGGAAGGGATTTCTGTCCCCAGTAAATATTAGCAAGTTCTCTGCAGTGCTGAGCAGCACAGGACCAGTGGCAAACACACCAAACCAGAGCAAAGCAGTGAAACACACTGATACCAGCACAGCCACTACATGCTGTATTACCTAAGGTAGAATCAGTGATGGATGAAGCAGCAATTGTTGAACTCAACAATTCCTAAGAATACTTAATCCACATACTTATTAAAAGGGCTGAAACTCTTAAATACAGCCTTTTAGTATGTTTTGAAAACTCTCCCTTTTTCGATTGGGAAGTCACTGCTGCATAAACTTTATTTGATGTCTTTTATCCACAACTGTTTGAATATTTAAATGCCTGATGTCCAGCCCTGTGAGACTGAGTACCCATGTGATCTGCTTCCGATAGTAATGTAATCAAATGGATTTTTTAGCCCTTTTTTAGTTTGTGATCTCAAAACTTGACAAGGTAGCCTCAGCCCAAAACAGAAATGAGCTGTTTGTTTTCAAGGCACTTTTCCTTTTGCTGCATACACTTGGAAAATCCTATGTCACTCAAAATTATCAATCCCTATGGACAAGCTCTTCACAGGCATTCACACTCACCAGCCTTTCCCTGCATGTGGGAATGATTCCAGCTATGCTTTATGAGCAGTAGTTTTTCATCCTTGATCTGAGTTGTCCAAGGGGATTTCTTCTTTCATAATCTTCCTCCTGCTCTGTGTTTTTGTGGTAGAAGGTGAGGAAAGGAGTAACAGGTAGAGAGGCGACTAAACCTCTGGGGGCCATTGTATACAAAAAAAAGATATCACTCTTTATGTTCAGAAAAAGATAACGAATTTCATTACATACTTTCTCTAGGAGGGTTTGCATTTTGGGACAAATCTTTCTGTACTGCAAACCAGTACCTGACCAGTTTAAAACGCAAACAGTTGTGGTCTGAAAAGAGTGGGATGTTCTCATCTCCTTTACCACTTTCCTAAAGGAAAATTGTTCCCCTTTTCAGAATCAAACCCTAAGAAAGAGCCTGGGAAAATGAACCTGGGAAAAGAGAAAAACAGAGCAGCAGGATAGAAAGATATAAAACCATTACAAAAAGTAATTTCTAGTTAGGAAAAAGTGACTTACAAGACCAATTTGAGAATATATCTGTCATGAGCCAGATAAGAAGAGCCAAGAGTCTTAAATCAGTCCCTCCCTCCTTCCTTTGGCTATTACCAAAGGAAAAGAAACTTTGTGCACAGCAGGGAGAATGTGATGCTGAGCTGATCGAATGTGTGTGCAGAGGGAGCAGCAGATGACAAGGACAGGGTTGGCAGGATGTCACCAGATTGTTTGATTAGCAATGGGATTGTTTGATTAGCAATGGGATGGTTCAAAAGCTCCCTGTCCTACCAGGGACTTGGCACAGGAGCTGGCATGTAACCCAGTCCTCAAGTTGTTCACACAACACTCTTCGGGAAATGGTTCTGCTTCTCTGAAAGCAGGAAGGGAATTAACAAAAACAAAAACAAAGATAAGAAGGAAAGGCTACAGGACTTTGTCTATAAATGTTAGACTCTGGCCCTTCCTTCTTGTAATACCATACAAACTTCAGATGAAATGAGATATTTGAGATGGGATAAAAATTAGATAGTTTGAAATTAAATCTGGCAAGAGTAATATGAGGGAGCATTGGTGAGTGGGTACTTTTTTTTCCTCTACCATCAATATCCACCTCATTGCTTTTCTTCATGTGTTAGTTTAGACCAAACAGCCACAGAAATGAAATAAATAAATAAATAAATAAATAAATAAATAAATAAATAAATGTGGTGGTTTTTTAAGGTTTTGGCTTGGTTTGGGTTTTTTTTTTTCCTGTGGAAGAAATGCTGATAAAAGCAACAGCACTATCTTCTGATGCACTAAATTTACATCTCTGCTCTCATGGAGCTAAGAAAAAAAACCCTGATTTTAGCCATGTGTATACAGGGATGTGAAGAAAGTCCCAAACACCAAACCTACCTAGAGAACAAGCTTGAATTACAAAATAACTACTTAGATAAACAAGATATACATTGATCTTAATTTTATATATCTAGTACAACACATAATCGGCTGACATGAATTTGGATATCTCTGTTAGAGTCAACAGACTTGAACAAGTTTTTATCTTGTGACATCTAATCTGGAGTGCACATGAGACATATACAACAATCCTATAGGTATATGGAAAAATACTGTGATACAGCCAGAAGTCTATAATGGGATTCCCTACACCTGGATACTTCCTTCCCAACTCTACATGTAACTACTATCCTGTCAGTTTTCCAGCATGTTCAGATGGATAGAGTATTTCTCTCTAACCTGTCAGTTTTCTGACTAACCTGTCATAACAATCTATGATACCATTCTCTGACAGCTTACCACTCCTTCACATAAAATATGAGGGCTTTCCTTCAATCACAAGCTGGATTCATATTCCATAATAAGAGTGTGTGGGAGTTCGTGTAAGTATAGACAGAAGTGTGCATATGTGTACATAGACAGACACACAAAAATCCAAAAGTATCTGCCTGTGAATAGTTAGAATTACAAATAGAAAAAAAGTAAGCATTGCCAAGATGCATATTTCTTCTGAGCTGAGCTCCATTGTCTTCTAACTTTGTGGAGGACTTTCTTTGATGTCCATGATTGTGTAAGCCTGTGCACCACCAGTGGAGTAACAACATATTGCTGAGAAATTTACTCCTTGCCTGAAGAAACATTGCACTTGTTTTAGAAAGAACTATCTCCAGTTTCAGTCACAGTCGTTAATTTACTTTGTGAATTTTCAAATTATTCATATTCCTTTCAGTAAAACAGCCTAAAGGACAAAACATCAAATCCCCAAATAGGTAGTTTCTTGCTGTAAATCCCTCTGGAAAGTCTGGAAACACAAGAACTGTTGAAAATATTATCATCTTTTCATAGAAATGAGGGTTCCCTGTTCGCCACACACTCAGACCTGTCAAGTGATTGCTAGATTTTCCTGATGATGGAACTCATTTCTATCATATTTGCATAGTTTAAATTCACAAGACCATGACCTTAGCCTGAAGATGCCTACTGGCAATGATGCCCATTCTCAGTTGTTTCCACTAGAAACAATTTCCATTTAGTTATTTCCACTAGAGGAGTGTGACCGATTTGTCAGAATGGGAAAACTCATGGGGGGAAGAAAAGGACAAATTAAAATCCAAAAGATAAATTTGAAAGTTAACTTTTGTTTAAAAGGAAAAGTTTCCTGCTTCTTGCAAACACAGCTGTTAACTCTCCTGTTCTTGGTTTTCTGAAAGGGCTGGCAAGAAATTCAGCATAATCCAAACTATACTCTCTGGGGTGCATCCAACTTCTGGAGCTAAGGACAGTCACAGTGCTGTGGTGACCTAGTCTATTAAATAATTAATTAAACTCTCCAATATATCAACTGGCAGCTGCACAGTTACACAACACCCTCAGCTGTGAACACACACAGAGCCATGGAGACTGAGCCCCCAGCCCATTCCCTGGAACATGAGAAGGGCTTTTGCTCTCTCCCTGTAGTGCTCCACAGACCCCCAAAATCAAATCTTACATTCTCCATGGTTTAAGCATCCCAAAGCTCCCCAGCAACCTGCAGAGTGCAATATCTTCATTTTGGGTGCTCATGGACATCAAAGCTACATCTTCTTGCCTGCAGAAGGAAAAGACAGCATTGTCCTTGCAAACAGGAGGGAAAACTTAGTGACTTGAGAGAGAGGACCACATTCCACATGTAAAGAAAAATGCTTTGCATTTTCCATGACCTTGTTCCTTTTCCCTTCTTACATTTCCAAATGAAAACAGTTTCTCCTGTTATCTGTGGAGGAATCTTTCCTTAAGTTGAAAGTGAAAGAAAACAGATCCCTGAAAAGCTTTTCTGTATGACTGAGAACATCAGTGTCCCCTACTCGTGTCTTACTAGCTGGAGCTAATCTTGCGTGTTCCAGATGTAGAAAAGCAGCTGAGAAACTAAGACGTGTATAAAAAGGGTGTAAAATGTATTTCTGACTTTTCCATTTATTTAAAGTACCATCTCAAAATCTTTCCTGTGTTTCTGGGCATCCTCTTCAATCCTCCTTGTAATCCCAGCAAATGCCTCAGATAACCTTTCCCCTGCCCTGATCTATTTCTAATAGTGATTGCACTAAAGACTTCATTCTATTTGTGGCTGTCTGATCATTCATCATCCAGCAGCCTGGAAAACACCACTACTCTCTAACTGTGGCCACTACTGACTAAAGCCTGCCTGAAACGAAGAATGGGTCACTGTGCTCTGGTTGAGATCCTGCATTTACAGGCACATCCAATACAGAAACCTCCTTTACTTTGGGACCCAGTGAAATCAGCTGAGAGGTCTGATCTCAGTGGGTTTTAAATCACACTCTGTAGCTGGGACTTCCAAAGCAGCCTGTGGGATTCAGACACATCTCTCTTCTTACAATCAGAGTGTGTTAAAGCAAATGGAAGATACATGTCTGAAATCTCCCACAGTGGTTTGAAAACAAAGCTACTGTGCAAGATGTACAGCTTTCTCCATAAAAATACCTTCCAGCTGTTGCTTTGGTAAAAGTAATGGAACTGTGTGAGGCCTGGACCCCTCATCCTTCAGTAAAATAGGGAGAAATATGGCTGGAGTGCTTTGTTTACCTTTCCCAGTTCACAGCCATTTTAGAAGAGCAATTGGTTTGCTCTGGATCTGTAGGACTGTCCTGAGAGATGAGGCTGCATCCCTGCACAGATAAGGTTTCCATTCCAACCACAAGTTTATGCTTGTCCCAGGCTCTTTGGGAGGTTAAATCACAGCAGTTATGTCAGGGGAAGGATGATATGGAGCAAGGAGCAGACATGACCAAATGCCATTTTCAGTCATTTAAGGCTCAGCAGCAAGGAGATCTGGTTTTCTTAAAAAAGAAATAAATAAAAAGACAGCTAAGACTCAGGCCTTGGCAAGGATGTGATTTTGTACAGCTCAGAAAAGCTGCCTTCACTTTCTGAGAGATTGTAAGAAACACCTTCCTACAGCCCACAACAACAGTGTGCTTATTAGTCAGCCAGCCTTTCCTAATTGCATTATTACCTTGTAGCAGGCTAGGACAAGGCAACATCATTAAGTGAAGTTCCTCCATTTTAGCAGCCCACTGCCTTCACACCTGATTTAGAAGGCAGTGGGAGAAGAGCACATTCATTTGCACACTACCCATGCAGCTTAGATCAGCATCCACTCACACAACACAGTCATTTCCCTTTACTTCTTGCATTTTAGGAGTTCTGAGAATAGGTGAAGTTCTGTTACAATGCCAAAGAGTAATTGTTATTTCACAATGGCAGAGGTAGTTCAAACCTCAGGTTGATTCCAGGTGTCAAGTATCAGAAAGTTGGAGATGGTCAGCTCAGGGTTTCCAAACTTACTGCAAGACTCAAACTGGGCAAATGTTAAGCTGAGTCCAAGGATCTGCCCATAATTAATCTTTTTAAAGCCTGATAAATCGACTCAAATGGAAAACTACTGTAAAGGAAAATTTGATCAAGATAGTGCAGAGTAACTTCAGCTCTGCTGAGATGTTACAAACTGCGTAAGACGATTTCTGAAACAGATAATGAGCATTTGAAGAACAGTGGTTAATCACACTTAAGATAACAACCTCAATGAGCCAGCTGTCAGCAAAGTGAGGGATTCAGCTTCTAGCCTATGTTTACCTGTAGAAAACTCTGCTGAGATCAAGTAGGATACTCACAGCTTTCTCCAGACAGAAAGCTCATGATAACAGGATTTGAATAGATGGAAGATTGATTTTCATGAAAAATCAACTAGTCATACTTCTTTTTATTTTTATCACATAACTCTCCAGTTTAACTCATGAGGAATGTAAATAAATTCATGTAAAATGTTAACTAAGCCTTTCTTTCTTTTTATCAATTACTTTCTCTCAATTTCTTTTTCTTTCTCTTTTTAATAAATTTTGTTTGGGTTGAGAATATGTTCATAAAGACCATTCAAGCAGGAGTCACAGAGAAAACAGATACAGTAACCTTTGAACTGTGCTGAAAGTGCTGAAAAACAATGCAAAGAGAGTTTGGAAACCAAAATTACCACATTGCCTGAGGGACTTAAGGGATAAAAGTAGCTCACACGAGACTCATGTCTCCCTCCATATTTATGCTAGTGCTGGCACAGAGGAATGCATACAGCCACAATCATATTACCCTTAAATCACTGGCAAAAAAATGCCCCAGTGAGACATCTGAGAGCTCACATGCAGCACTGTAAGGCAAAACCCAAAATGAGAGCTGTGTGCTCAGTGACTGCAATGGCATGGAGGGCACAACTGGGCCTGATTTTTTTCATACGAAAGATAAAGAAATTGTTTGCATGTTTATTATTCAATATACTGCTTATCTCCTTTGAATTGAGAAAAGCAGCACTAAGCTACTGTGGAGAGATCCATTAAAGAAAACAGAAAACTACACCCCTATTTTCCCTCTCCTGTACCAAGATCAAACTTAGGCTTTTACTTTTCACTAATAAGACTAGAAACAGAATATTTTTGAAACTTGGCATCAATCTCTGTTTTGAAACACCAAGTGAGATGCAGAATCCTACACGGCTGATTTGGATCTGCTTAGTGGTGTCAGCTATCAGCTGGTTTCTATACACCCCTCCTATATTGTCCTCCTCATGTCTTCAAAGCTTGTTCCATGCCTCTAGAATCACCAAATGGCCTGGGTTGGAAGGGACCTTAAAGATCATCTCATTCCACCCCCCTGCTGTGGGCAGGGATGCCTTCCACTAGACCAGGTTGCTCAGAGCCCCATCTAACTCATGGATGATGACACCTCTATCCTTCTTGCACTTAAGGTTGATTATAGCACTGCTATGCCAAATATAATCCACGTTTCTTTTTCTTCTCCTCACCCAGCAGAGTCACAATTGCAAAGACTCCCAGTGACAGAGAGAAGAAGCCAGCCCACTCCTGTCACCAGGCCATTGTGTGTCACTGCCATGCATCATCAAGTGACAGTGCCACCCACACACACGGAATAATAACAGCCCAACAGATGTGAGAGCCATTGCATTCCTGTATTGTGATGTTGGAAGACACACTAACAAGACAGAGGAGCAGATTTGTAAGGAAATACTTCTGGCAAAGTTTCTTTAGGGAACTAGGTGTGGACCAAAAAGCACTGTGTGGCTTCTCTTTTTTGTTGTTTTTGTTGTTGTTGTTTGTTGGTTGGGGTTTTGTGGGGTTTTTTGTGGGTTTTTGGGTTGGTTTTTTTTTTGGTTTTGGGGGTTTTTTTGTTGTTGTTGTTTTTGGTTTTAGTTTGATTTCATTTTGTTTGGCTTTTTAAATACTTGTTTTTCTGGTTTTAGGAGTGTTTGTGACAACATTTATGATTTGCGTTTCAGCTACCATCAATAAATCTGTGCTGGGCCCATAAATATTTCTAAAAACATCACAGATTTCTCATTAAACTCTTCCTCTTCTATGGAAGGCATTTACCTCTTCCAGACAGTCCATGTGCTTTGTTGTTATGATAGCTTTGTGCCATGGAACTTTCTTCAGCTAAAAGTAAAACATTCTCTTTATCTTTTTTACTCACAAGAACATGTCCATAGTCAGGAGCAGGATCCATGGATGCCAAAACACAATGGACAGACCTTGCCACTAGCTGTGACTAATAATAAGAGACATTCACTGTTGGCTTAAGGCTGTACTTGATTCAATATTCCCTGAAACACTTTAAGATTGCCCTGGTAACTTCTAATTAGGAAAGTAAGCCTCATAAAAAAAATGTTCTTTATAGCAACCTATTCAGAGATTTTTATTTCTTAGAATATTGACATTTTGGGATGACATTTTTCTTTATAGGAGATGTTGGACATTAGAAGAGGTATTTTAATCATGAAACATGAAGTTAATTCCCAGTGACACAGTGCCAATCCAGCCCATGATCAGCTCCAGAATTGTACCTTGCACATATGTGATCCCAAGAAATTCACTTACTGTCTGTGCCTCATTTTTCTTATACAGAGAACAAAATAGAGGGAGTAGTGCTTGCCCACATGATTTGTTGTCTGGTCATAAGAATAAGAGTATGTATTTTTAAGGGATGCAGGTCAGTCTATATGTACATATGTTGCTATCCAAAGCTTTTGCTTCTTTCCTGAGCTGTGCTTGTGCTCTGCTTTGACTGACTCGTGCTATCTCCCCCACACCACACTTTTGTCAGTGCCTCACATCAGGACAGCACATAAGAGTTACCATTTGACTCAGAGATGGAGTAATAAACCACATGTAGATATCTGGATGGATGGATGGATGGATACAAGTCAAGGTATGGTTCTCCTGAACCTGCTGCAGCTCTAGGCCAGACTGCTCAAAGCTGCAGTGCAAAGCAGTGGCAGATTGAAATAAAAACCCCAGCACTCCTGTCTTCCAGACCACTGCTCATTCTCCTGGGCTGTATTTTAGCCAGTTAAAATTAATTCTGCAGAACACAAACAAAATTTGTTGTGAAACAAGGCAAAGGAGTATAAAGATACTCTCTCCAAGTGACAGCAGACTCCCTGGACCCTCTCTGTTTTGGTAGTCGTTGCTGTCATAATGACAAGAAGTTACTTGTAGCCCTTACACAAGGTATTGGAAACACCAAAACTTTCTGTCACATGTATTAACAGAGACAAATTTCCACTATCTCAGTGCTGCTCATAGTTCCTCTGGGTGAAATGAGTGTGCCAGCAGTGATTCACTCACCGTTGCTGGAACAATCACTCAGCCTACCCGTCCCAGCAGTGCTCTGAAAACTAACCTGGGTGTGCAATCAAAGAGAGCACACAGCTGCTGCTCCTCAACCCATGCAACCATTACACTCCCCTGGGCTCCCTGTAATGTTCTTTCTAATGAGGTGGGGTACATCTCATTTGGCTGGGCGGGAGTCTACCTAAAAAAACCCAGCACCTCAGGGTTAATAGGCAGAAGCAGGCCAGCCCCTCAAGTTCAACTGATAGCACCTGTGACATCTTTGCCTGTCCTGAGAGGCAGAGCACAGATATTGCCTTCTGTAGAATTATGTGTATCCTTGTGGCCATGGCAATACGTGGGAGAAAAGTCATAAACAGGACTGCAGGAGCAGTAAAATCAAGTTAGGGCCTTGGCAAATGGTGAGTGCTCTAATGTGTGGTTCTGCCAAGCATCTCTAGAGACAATCAGCATCACCTTGAGACAATCAGGAGCTCTCCACTGAAGCACAGTCCTGGTGCCTCCTGAAAAAATCCCAGGAGATGCTCTAGGATATTAGCAAGCCTTTATTGCAAAAAAGGCTTGCAAGGTAGGTCATTGTGTATCACATAAAATAGTATCTCTAATAAACCCATGGCAACTTTAATTTGGTCTCCATCTTACAGAATAAGCACCAGCATCTATCAACACCTTCAGAGGAGTTTAGAGGCATTCTGTGAGCTGGAAACCAGCCAGCAGGGCTATGCTGAGATTGGTGATACCAGAAGGGAAATAACTCAGATGGGCCTTTCTGAGGCGAGTTTCAGTATATTCTGTGGCCTGGCTCAGATCCAGGGACCACAGTGCTGCACCAAGGCTGAGCAGTGAGACAATTCATCCATTTGACACTCCAGAGAGATGCGTTTGAGGGTGGAGAACTTCATTTATATTTTATAGTGAATGTGTTTCTCCTTCCTATTACTCATCTATGCAGCAGCAGAGACTTTTTAAACTCTATGTTAGAGAGTTTACTCTAAAGTTATGCATTGTTTTTGCAGCTGCCAAATTAAGTTCCTTGAGGGATGAAATCACATCATGCCTTTCTCCAGGCAAATTTGTTCATACAGACCTCCATGTTGCTATGGCTAGACAACATGGTATGTGTGCTACCACAGGAGTGACAGCAAGTGAATTCCTTGAAATTCAGACAGTGTTAGGCTCTGAAGCTGGAGAGCACACTGTGTGCTGCCAACGGCCAAGTAGATCTCAGTCTGTAGCACATCCCATCACTGTCACATGTGGAATTTCTGCCTTGGCATGTCTGGTGTCACCTGCCCTACTGAGCCCTGAAGGTCAACTAAAAACACTGAGGAAATTCAGAATTAAGACTCCAGAACATTCTCTCTACACAATATATGTGTAAGCCCCGAGGGATATTGACTTCTGGGTGGAAATCACAGCCTATTTTCACCCCCGGGAAGAGCATTAAAGACAGAATGTTGCCCACATATCTCCACCTCTGTAGAACCAAAGGATTCATGAACCCTGAAGTTGCCTCTTAATCTGTTAAAGACACACATATCCAGTTCTCATAAATAGTTCTCTGCGAGATCCCATCTTGCTCCATTAGCTCCATGGAAACCTATTACTGCTAAAATCTTCATTTAGGTTCCTCATTTACAAGTTGATACTAGATGGTGTGAATAGACTTCCTTACCATCCCTTATCACAGCAAGTGTCAGTGTCCTTTTCTGGGCTAGTCAAAATACTTCCAATAGAACAATTTTCCAGGGGAAATCTACTTTGAAAGCTCCCTGTACGTAAAAATTTTAATGGAAAATATTATTTCCAAGAAATAATTTTATGAAAAGTGAAACAACTCTTTATAATTTATTAAGGACAAGAAAGGTAAAATTTAAAGCTCAAGAAGGCCTAAATGCTAAAAGCAGGCCTGAAGAGGAAGTTCTATGTTTTCTTCTTAGGAAAATCCAGATAAAATAACTGACATTCTTCAATAATGGAAGGGTTTCCACTCTATCTATCTGTACTTTGAGCCAAATAGAATGCTGAAGGAAGGGCAGAAAAAGAAAAATTTTAAGCAATCCTCAGTAGAAAACACTTTCAAGAGACCTATTTTTTTTCCCCTACATATTTTCTTAACCCACAGAACCTAGAAATCCTTTTCCACTTTGCCCAAATTTTACCAGAAGCCTTTCAGCGTTTGGATCTCACTTCCAGCCTTAACTTTCCTCACATTTGTTTCTTGGCTTCTGAATTTTGACAGTACAAAACACATTAAAGAATAGGAATCAAAGTCCCTAAGTGCCCAGAAACAGCCTTTCCTCTAACCTGGCTCTTCTGATCCCTTTTATAGGTCAGATTATTGATAAGAGCAGGAGTCTCCCCTTCCTGGGGATGTACCATGATCAAACTATTTTCACAGGAAAAACTACACAGGGACACACTTTCCTGACCTGGTACATGCTGCAGTGTCTGGGAGAGAGCAGGACAGTTTTCCAAGTTCATACCTCCTGGTCCTCTTTTGACCAGCATTGCCTTAGCAATGGCAGTTATAACTGTTGAAATTAAAAATCTATTCCCACTTCTAATAAACCGGTATTTTTCTGGAAAACATAGTGCTTTGGAAAACATACAATCATGTTACTTCTTTGCAATATTTCAGACAAGGATGGGGGGTTTTTTTAGGCCGTTTTGCCAGAGCATCAAAATCAAATGTGTCACTGTGATAAACACACAAAATAAAAGCTCACATAAAAGTGAACATACTGCTGTAAAAATATACATAAAAATACACCTATATTTATGTACATGCAAAAAATCAGAGAAAGATAAAAATATGAGATTAAAACCTACAGTTCTCTACTCTGCTCTTGTGGTTTAAGTTAAATAAATTTTATTAAATTGATTAGACCTAAAGTACACTATTTTCTAAGAGTGATTTGTTTTCAATGCTAATACAATTACTCCTTTTCCTCTAAGCAAAGTCTTCTGCAGTATTGGAAAAGAAGAAAGATGAAACCCACAAAATCGGTCCCAGCTGCCTAATCTAGCCCTTAATTGTAGTGTGTAGATTCCTTTGACAAAGGAGGAAAAAGGAGAACTCTGTCAAAAGGAAGCATCTATAGGAAGGAGAGTCAACCTCTCCTGACTCGTTTTCAGAGTCCTTCTCTTAACAGAGATGCTATTTAGAGATTAATGGCAAGTCCCCATCATTCAGCTAAATGCCTCCCCACCCAGAACTCTGCCTCTTTCTCAGCTTGACAGTCTGGATGTGAATTAACTTTTCTTGCACTTGGAACTTGTTTTTAAATTTCACCTGTTTAAAAGATGTGATGTGGAGTCAGCAGAAGGTGGATTCAAGTTCTTCCTCAGCTGTCAATTTGCACCATCTGTGACTCAGTTTATCACATTTTCTCAATGGTATTTGAGATACTCATTTGAGAGTCAGAACCCATGGTTGCATGGTCCTTTCAGCTACCTCTTTCCCAACAGATGGTAAAAAAAGCAACCCTCAAACCCTCGGGGAAGTCATGAATTACTTCTTGTGAGCAGTGCCATTTGGAAAATGTCACTTTAACAGAGGATAAAGTTCTGCTCTTGCATAGCTTATGCTTCTTCATGTGCTTCAGAGACAACAGCAACATCAAATGTCTACTTCTGAAAAAGCAATTTATTTCCCTAAACATATTTTTCCATAGGCCTAGGCTTTTCACCCATCTTAGCAATAAAAAGCAATATTCAATAGATGCAGAGTCACTTTTTGTTATGCAAATGACAGTGTTGTCTTTGTCAGTATTAAAATCTCAGCCAAACAAAGGCCACAGGTCAATAAAATGATTGATTTTTTTAATTACAACAGCAATGCAATTATAAACTTATCTAAGACTCTTATTACTAGATACATTCTTGTAAAGGAGACAATTGCCTGCAGGCTGAAATTCACAGCTAAACTCCAACTACATCCCTTTCCATCATATTTGCAAAAGTCTCTGATCTTCGCTGAACAGACAGTGCAGGGACCTCTTCTGAAAATTTTGCTACTAACTTTTTTTCCCTAAAGAAGGAGTAGTGTGAGGTTCAAGAAGAACCTTCTAATAATGTTTCCTTAAACAGCACTTGGAGGCAATGCTAGCAAATACACTAAACTTGCAGCCAAAGAGCTTTAATGAAGATTGTTGACAGATGCAGAGAGAAGCTGAGAGAGGATACCTGTGTATTTCTACAGCTGATGCTGCTGAAAGAACAGCTTTATGTAAAGGGCAAAGGAAGAGTAGTGCTAGAATGGTAGTTGGGAATAGGAATGTGGAAGAGGGTATCGTTTTTCCTCTGTTTTTTCCAGTGATTTAGCTATAGTATGAGGGTAAATTCTGAAATTATAATATCTGTCTTCTAAAAGGGATGTATGTTTCTATTTTGAGCTTTTCTCTTGCTGGGAGTAAGAAGCTCAATGGCAGGAAAGAGAAAGGGATTTCAAAAGCAGAAGTGATGCAACTGATGCTGTCTCAGGACTTGTCACTGCAAGAGGGAAGGAGAACCTGGAGACCCAGCAAAGGTAATGTTTACTCTGACTCCTAGTGTTTTGGGTTTTTTGTTAGAATTGAATGAATTGAGATTCTTTCTTGCATCTACAAGAGGCACATACTTCGGTTTGACTCTTCATCAGTAACTTTGTGCCATGCCTCTCTTGACCTCTTGCTGGCTTTTGCCAAGGCAGCCCAAAGGAGTTGCCAGATGCTTCTTCTGAGGGTAGCTACAAACCCTGCTGATTCCCCCAGCTCCAAGTGTCATGGTTGCAACCTGAGGTTGTCAGATTCCATACTGCAAAGTTTAGTGTAGGTTTTGTGCAGCGTTATGCTTTCACATATGGATACCTTCCTGAGGGTTTGGCTGAAGTCCTTGATTTGGCTCTCTTGGATTGACTTTCATAGGGAAGCTGCTTTGGCACTCGTGGGTGCAGCAAGCATTGCTTAGAGTTACTGGAATGTTTGCTGTGTCATCTGCCAGTGTCCCTTCTGCAGCAGCCCCTTGGTGTCTGTTGTGCTTGGTATGATCTGTGTGGATGGCTCTGGGTGCATCCCCCCAGATCATAGAGGGGTTTGATGCCACTATGGCTCTAAAAAAGCAGAGAGCCCTTTAAAACTTTGGGAAAATTGTGAGAAAATACAGGCAGCACCCAGTTGCTAAAGGCTCCCAGATTTTTCCTGTTCAGGCCAGGAAGAAGGCTGTTCTAGGCTGACCATTTTAGCCTCCAAACACAGATTTACTTACTTTTTACTTAAATGCCTTCACAACAGTGCCACCATGGTGTCGAATTTAATCCTGATTTACACTGACCTTCCCCTTTGGCAGAGCCCCAGGAAAATAGACAAAGTGCCATGAACTCTCTAGTTGACCTCACATCCACTGCACTAACCTGGAGATTTTCAGTCTGTGGTACAAAACCTTTCCATAGTCAGCTCCTTCTCAAACAAGAAGTTTTCTCTTCCCCTGCCATTGTGCCTTGATATATCCAATGCATGCTACTTGTGATCTATTTGAGGTATCACATGGTGTTCTCTTCCATAAGACTGTTTTTCACCCAGAAACAGACTGTTTATTTTACTGTGAGCATGAAAGATTACATAGCCAGAAGGACACTTTTTTTCTTTTCCCCTGGGACTCATGAAACTGAGATCACTGTGTCCTGAAGACTTCAGGAAAAAAAAAAAAAAATCCTCTTGGTTATGCCACCTTTCATACTCACAGTAATCAGTCTATTTCTAGGCATATTGCACCGTGTACAAGAGGTGTTTATCATAAAGATAACGAAGTTGATTTATTTCTTGTAGCTTTTGGAAGACATAGTGCAAACAGGACAATGGTTAGTCTATTTAAGTAGTTGCATATATATAATTTAATAAGGCACACTTGACAGCAGGTGTTCCTGCAGTTAACATTCATTCTCTATGATGCCCTGAGCAGTGCCTGGAAGTTGACTTCAGACTACTGAAAAATTAGCATGTTTGGACAGAGACTGCCACAAGATGCTTCAAATTGGATATGGTTGGGATTTACTTTTTTTTTTTTCTTTTCTTTCTCCCCACTATTCACCTCTTGCAATTCCTAGTAGCCTAAAAGCTAAAACTTGGAGGGTGTTATCTAGATGCCACTGTTCTCATGCATGGCTAAGCTTAGCTGCAGGCCACATCTTTGACTGGTGACTTACTAATTCTGGGGGTTTATTTTCATCTCAGTGTGTTTTAGTTCACCCATTTCTCCAAGTTGCCTTGCATGCGGCAGTAAATAGAATTAATGTTGCTAACAAGGTTACCATCCTTACTCCTCTCAATCAGGGTTGCAACCACCCCCTCAAGAAGACAGTCTTGAAACTTCTGTGGTTCACGCCCTTCCACAACAAAGTACATGTTTCTCTTCAATTTCTTTTTGTCTCTTGCCCTTGTTCTTATCTCTACAAAACTTTTATACCTGTCCTTGTCTGCTGTGCTTGAGTACTGTGTTGCAAGGTTCCCAGTGTTTGAAGATTTTTAGCTAATGGTTTTCAAGGTTGAATGCCTAAGGCTTAGTTCTTGAATTCAGAGGAGGCAGGTAAATAATTGAGTTGCCTGAGGTTTTCTGGCTGTTAGTCATTGTCCTCCCTAATGGAGGTGAGAAAATCTGATTCCTCTGAACAAACCAGACTTACCAAACTCTTTGCCTTCTTCAACATCACTTTAAATCCTAGAGAGATGTGGTACCTGAAAACATGTCACAGCCTTCAACACACTCTATCCAGGGCTTCAATAGTTACATTTAGATTGAAGAATTTGCTTGTTAGAGTGTTTTCAAGTGATACAAAAGCAGTCTCAAAATCAGCTGCAATCAGTGGGGATTTTCAGTCTGCTTGAATATCTGATTGGTGGGGATCTCAAATATTATCTTCAGTCACTAAAAAATATGGTCTCTGGCATAAACTACTTGTACAAATTAGGTTCTCAGCTTCCTGGATCCCTTGTCCCTGTGATCTGGTGGGACACTGAGGGTCAGGCATGATATATGCGTGTGATTTACTTGCATGTGGCTTGGATGCTCATCATGAGGTGCAAAGATAAACTCTTGTGAACTTGAGTAGTGCATTTGTTTTGAGTACTTGAAACTGAAGCATGAAATACAAAATTAAATGTCTGTTCATAGGGAGAAAAGAGGAGGTGTAAATTTGGCATAGTGACATCATAGAAGAGCTGCAAATGAGACATTATCTATGAAAATTGCTATGAAACAGCTGACAAAGCAAAGGGCCTCTTGCCAGGCTAGTAAGGAAAATCCAAGCTAATAAACTATGATTGTGAGAATACGAACATGCTACAGAAAGGCTGCTTATCATGGCTAAGAAATGGGAACCAGCCTGGTTTTTACACTCAGTGAACAAATCCTCAGCTGTCTCACTGGTAAACAAAAAGAGTGCATGTGAGGTTTCAGGACACCAGAGGCTTTTCAAAATAAATAGAACTCATGAAATCTCTCCTAAAGCAAATGAGAAGAGGGCACTTTCACCTGAAGCCGCCTTCTTTGGCAACAATTCAAACTCAAGGTCATTTTGTAGCCATTTTATTGCTAGAGACTGATTTTTCCTCTTTCAAAGGAAAGCATGGGGTTTTTTATTATTTATCATTTCAACAAACACATTAGGAAGCTAGCCAAGTAGAGTAAGTTCACCCTACCTCAGAGGTAGCACCTGGAGTTGTCTTCTCATGTCGTATATTACTCCTCCATAAATTCTGCAGTTTCCATGGCAATTGAGGCATTGTAGGTGAATGACCATGTAATGTTATTCCTGGGCTCACAGAAACACTCAGCAGCAACCACTGTGCCTCCAACCTTGACTCCCCCAGTGGAGCTCTACAGAGGCTCTGAAACCTAGTGTCAAAGTACATGGTAAATTCCATGCTCCTTTTTACAGATACTCTTTGCTAATCCCATCCACTTCTCCCATTGCAGTGTGCATAAAGCAGTGGTCTTTCTCCTAACCCAGACTATCCTGGCACAGTTGATTTGCATTTAATACTTACAAAAATTCTTGAACAGCTATAAATTTACTTGCTTTCATCATCAATCCACCTCTTTCCTCTTTTTCTGTAGGCAGCAAAACCCAAGGCTGAACTCAGGTTGCCTCTATCCAGTACTGCTGTATTTCATCCAGCATGGCCTTTCCTGGAAGCTCCATGTGCATGAGCTAGCCAGGCCTGACCTTGCTCTGCCTGAGACATCTGATGAGATCACAGCTGGAGGTGATATTGCTATGAGCATTGTACTTATGGGAAAGTCTGGGGAGATATTTTTACCAAATAAAAATGGAAAGCTTGCAAAAGCATGACGTGAACAATGTTTTCAGTACTTTCAGTTCCCTTCTCAGAAACATGTGGAAACTCTTAAGCGTCTGGTATCAAGATCTTAGTTAATTTATTTTTCCAGACTTCTCATTCAAAGATTTGTTCTATATGAGAAGCTAAATGCTTCAGTCCAAGGTCATGGAAAGCAATGGTGAAAGAGTTTTGTGGATATACTTAAATGTTTCATTTTTAGATTTTGTTTTCTTCTTCTGTAGCCAGTATTCAGTATCAAAGAAGGAGAAAGCTGATACAGGAATTGTGTTGAGTAACAAGCTTTCAGGCTTTCCTCTGTAAAAACTTCTGAAATAATGGTAAACACATGTTAATATGTGCTGATCAGTAAAGGGGAAAGAAAAGATATGGGACCATATCCAGCTATGTGTCCCTTTGAAAGAATGAAGGCCTCCTGCAATTTCCAGAACATGCTTCAGAAACCAGAACAAGTTGAGGGGTCAATGGGTAAAATTAGAGTGAAACTATGAAGAGAGGGCATGGACCTTATTAATATCTGCTAGGAGGAGAAGCATTAAAAAAAAGTGACTACAGGTCTCTGTCACAGGGGTTCCATGGCCTGATGTCCTTCACACTGCAGAAAGGAACTTAGTATGCTCTAAACCAGATGAAGATTTAGGGCTTTCTACAGCAATTTAAAATGTTACATTTGCTAGTCAAAACAAGGTACTTCTTGCAATTGCTAAAAAACACCCGGAAAATCCCTCTGAGAAACCAACTTGTGCTTTGAATTAGAAGGTTACAATGTGCAGACTGCCTGTAAGTGGAGCCATGCTGAGGAGCTGTGGGCTCACCCTCTCCTCAGCACTTGGCAGAGCTGCCATGCAACCCAGAGCCAAGGCCAGAACTGGAACACTGTACAAGACAAATTACTTCTTGAAAGAAAGGAAAGAAAACTATCCAATTTTAGATGAAATATTGCCAGAACAACTTCTCAGACTGAGAAACTACTGAAAGTAATTGAGGACACAAGAACAGGGTGAACTGAACACTGTCTTCACACACAGCTTCGGCCTTACCATCAACTTGCAAGGGAGATTTCAGTCCTGGGTGGTGCATTGTGTCAAAATTTTCTTTAACAAGAACATGATGATGAATAAAACTTTTGGGAAACAAAATTTCATTTACTAGAATTTACATATTAAAATCATTAAAATCAAATACACAGAGACATGAGGTAATTGTCCCACTGGTAGTCAGTGAATGTCAATACCTTCTGTACATGGCAAATGTATCAGAACTTCTGAGACTTTTTTTGACAAAAATTTGGAGACTAATATAGTTTTGCGCAACTGTGCACACTAATTTCATTTTTCTTCTGATCAAAAGTAGCTATTCTATTCTTCTCTCTTTTTTTTTCATTTTATCACCCTGTAACTGTGAATACTTTTCAGATAAAAAACATCCTTAACCTTTAGCTAAGTCACAACCAGGGGCCCACAAAGCATTGTCCTTTTTTTATGTCATTCCTGGAGAAGGAAATAAAAATCCCAGCTTTGTGTTACAAAGCAGTACTAAAAATTGGGGGCTCTCCTGATTCTTGAAATATGTATTCTGTACCACTGAATGACACGGGTAAATTTAGTCAAAACCAGTGTAGGTCAGACAGGGACAGTCCATGATTCAGAAAGGTGTTAGACTTGTTTGAAATATCCTGCTTGCATGTTGTTCCTGAGTGAAGTTTAGCCACCACAACTGTCCTTTATTTAGGGGTAGATTTCTGCTTCCCTTCTTAAATAAGGTAATTAGCCCATATGTCAGCTTTCAGTCTGTGTTATATGCTCATGGGAGCTGGCTCAGCATTCTTAGTAGAGCTGCTGTTAGTACATAATGCCTACAGATTAACAGAATGGATATTTAAATGTCCAGCTGCCTGATTAAAATCGCTATCTCTGAAGGATCTGGGGGATGCTCAACATTCACATTGAAATTATGAAGTTATATCTTGTTATTACCCATCACTTGTAAAGCCAGCTGTCTCACAGGTCCTTATTGCAAGCACGTTATCCTGTCTCAGTCTGGAGACATCTTGTTTCCAACCAGGAAAAGAGGAAGGAAATTTGTGGTTCCTCACATCTGTTGTTAGATCTTGTCTGCAACTTCATCTTTAGGTGCTCCATCCTAGAGGCTGGACTGGGAGATGATGGGGAGCATTTGGGATCAATGGCCTTCCTAATATTTCTTTTAACTAACCATTGAGATAAAACACTTGGCAGCAAAGGTTTTGGCAAATCCCAGCAATATTTCATTGCAGCTCTGACCACGCTTTACAAGTGAAATTAGAGCAGCTTTCCTCATAACCTACAAAAATAAAACCAGATTCTGTGTTTTTAGGAAGCCTGGTCTTGCCATTTCAGGAATTTCTTTGGTGTGTGAGGATCCAGAGTGGGAGAGAAACTGTTTTTATTTGTTTATTTGTATGAACCCAGTTACCATATGGCTCATAGCATGGAAAGAGAATCTTCCTCCACTCTCAGGAGGGTTTGTTTTTGTTGGCCACAGTTCTACAGAAACTGGCTGCCCCAGTGCTGAGCAGATAATTTCCTTCAGCAGACAAATCCCTTGAAACTCTGTCTCCTAAGAGTGTACAGAAACCCCCTTGTCCATGTACAGTCCAGAATATTTCTAAAAATCAAGAGAACCAGTGGGTTTATCTATGGCCCACAAAGTCAACAGTGTTACCAAGCCTGCTTCCTCTTCACATTATTTAAGAATAATTTGTTTTAATAAATTAGATGAGTTTCTTTTCTCATAAACTGTGCCTTTCATTGGGAAATGTCTATAGACGTAAAGGTTTCCATGTGCAACTAACCCGCACCACAGAATTTGGTTTATTATTTGGTTGATAAACAGATGCTTATTACTTTAGTGACACTGGAATTAAATATTATTCTTGCAATGGGCTGCATATTATAAAAAATAGCTCTGGATCTTTCTATCTGATGCCAAGCTTGTACTTCCAGTCCTTCCCCTTGGGTACCATGGAGACATAACATGAGAAAGAAATGGGAACAGTTGGATGCTTCTGGTAATGTTTCTTTAGCAAAATTTTGTCAGGTTATTCTTCTCTTTGGAATATCAAATCACATGTTATCAAGTAATTTGATATTCCCTGAGGCTACACAAGATTCATAGCATCTGGCTGTTGCAGACATATATAAAACAGTTGTTATTTTTCTGAATGTCAGGTGGATTTTTGACTTTTACATTCAGGAGTTGGAGTGCTGGTTGTTACTTTCCTGCTGAATCTCAGCAGAAATAACTGTTTCTGTGGGACCTCAAAGCAGTTGTTTTATCACTATTTGCCACAGTCATATATTTTCACAGTTACAGAGACCTTCTCAACTTTCTCTTGTAAGAATGAACTTCAGTAGTTGTATGTGAGACTGTTGTTGTCAGACAGACATGAAAACTAGGAGAGCTGGTCCCCGGGCTGTGATTCAAACCATCTGGGTTAGGGAATTTCAGTTTTGCCACTGATTCAAGACCTTGCTTCAGGGCAAAAATCAAAGGTTATTTTCTAGGGCTCAGTTTTATTTAGGTCCTATCTCATGCTTTGAGAGCTTTTTTGTCTTTGCTCACACTGAGTTTGAGCCTGAAAAACCATCCCATATGCAGGAAGGGGCTTTACTTATGCCATAGAGATACCACAGGTTTGTTTAAACAAAGAATTGTTCCTTTATTTGTGGCCGGGCTTGTTGGGCTTTATTAGGCCTCATCTGTTTCCTCAGGTGGTGGCTGGTGCCTTCCCTGTGTCTGAACACCACAAAGGTGGGGCTGTTTAGGGCTTCCAAAGCCTGTCCCACGTGTTCCCTTAGTTCTGCACTGCCGAGAGTCACAACCAACACAAGTACAGAGAGGTGTTTAACTCAAATAAAAATGCCAGTGTACAGTGACCTGTTGTCTCATTCCTGACTGACACAGAGCCAAGAGCACCTCCAGACAGGCAAGAAGAAAGGAAGAGAACTTGGGTAGTTTTATCTGAAAGGAAGAGAACTTGGGTAGTTTTATCTGTGTCCTCAAATCCTGATGAGTCTGTGCTTTCTGTTACATTTTGTAACCCGAAGTCATCATGGAAAGCGTTACATTAAAGGAGCTGTAATGCCACAGAGTTTGTGTTTTTGTGTTACAGGGCTGTGATGTGGTTCTGCCAGCAGTTCTATTGGGAACTCTTTGGCTGCTTTCCCAATTTAGCTGTTACGTGGATGATTCATTTAAAGAGACATGAACACCATGTTCTCAAGAGTGCCTGCTGAGACATTCCCTTGAAGACATGTCTAATGGCTTCACCAGTCTGTGGGTGCTTCAATTTATTACAGAAAATGAAAAGAAGAGAGAAACAGCCGTGTTTGTTCTGCTGTGAGTATGGAGAGTACACCAGAGCTGCACAGAAAAGGAAAATGTAAAGGATGTTTCAAGTGCTGGCAGATGTGTTTGTGGCTGAAATATCATGGCAGAAAAGGATTGGGATAGGTCAGACTTAACCAAAGGAATAATTCTGAGTAGCTAAATTTCTAAATCATCTTTTATTTCAAGGACCTTTGTGGGGGTTTTGGGGGGTTTGTTTGGGCACTTTTTCCCCATGTGGAACCACCTGTGCCAGTTATAGCTGCTCCCTCTCTTTGGACACACTGATATCAAACATTACTGATTTGAAATCTTTGAGAGATAATTTTTATTGGGCTTTTTCTTTGGTGAACCATTGTGTTCAAAAAGTATGTAGGAAATCAGGATCTTCAACTGTCTGCTTGTCTGTCAGTCAAATTTTCTTTATCAACCGATGGGAACCAGCAACATAAATCAGTTTAGCATTTAGGCTAAACCCTGAAACAGTAACAGCCGTGATTTATTATTTGCACAGTGGTTAGTCTGAACTGGGGTGATAAACATTCTTCACTACAGACCACAGGCAAAAATCCAGGTAATGACAGAGCTGTCCTAAGGTTACATGATTAAAAACTCTTCACTCACTTCGGAAAGGAAGAAGATAGCTATGTATGAACAGATTGTCACACACACAAAAAAAGATAGGATTACCCCTTTACTGACATTTGCAATCGATGAGAAACACTTTCTAAAAATCTGTATGATCATTTTGTTCCCTCTCAAAGATGTTCCAAAGCCATTTTGTCAGATTATGCTTTAAAGAGAGTCCAGAGAGGGCAGGACTCTCTCCTGACCAAATGGCTACTGCTCAGCAAGATTGTCCCAGTGAGTGTCTGCACAAAGAGCTTGTCTGCTCAGTCAGGGCTTCAGCTTGTACCCTCCAGCCTCTCATCTTGGACACAATCATAGCATAAGAGAAGCAAGCATCTGGTTCTGCATTGTCATCCAAGCAGCAGTGCTGTTCCAGTCTCGCATAAAATCCCAAAACAGAATAAGTGGAGCAGCAGACTATGAGGACAGCTAGAAAATCAGTATGACATGGGAAAAGGTGAGAAAAAGCATGCTATACATCTTTTCTATTTTTGTTTTTGCTCTCTGACAGCTGTAAAAGACTCCCAAAACAAAAGTATTTCCTTTTCCTGGCCTTGAGATGAAGTGTGCATAAATATGCCAACATTCAAATTTCCACAGCACTCCTCAGTGATGTGCTCTCCAGCTTCCTGCTTTATAGGATCCCTGAATATACAATGTGGACCCTCATCTGCTGTTCCAGAACTAGAGTTTGTGCTTATGTTGTCATATTATGACAGCGTCCAACAGGAGGCCAGAGTCACAATTTCCTGAGTGCAGTGTAGATTCTGGTTTCAGAGTGAAGAAACTGTTCAGCAGGAGTTGCCTTCAGCAGAACCCACAGGCTAAAAACAAACAGTAAACACATCTCCTGTACTTATCCAAGTGAGAAAAAAGGACAAAAAAATGTTTATGTTTAACCATTTCTTGAATGGAGCTTGCACAGGGAGAGACAGGTTTGTAAAGTGCTAAGTGAAACCACTTCAGTGGGGGCTTAACTGAGACAATATAAGAAGCAGTAATTGAATCAGGACAAGGAGTCTCTTTCATGCAGTAATTGTTGCCAAGATTTTTCTCACTGTAGTTTATTTAGAGTCAAGAAGCTGTTTGAAATCTACTGGCTCTCGTAGGTGTTTGTTGTCTGACAAAAGTATAAAAGTGTAAACCCATCACTATTAAAGTCGTGGAAGCACTTGCACTTGTCTCTTTTGCAAGGAGACATTCATTGTAAGATGCAGTCTATTATGTTAGGAAAGCATTAAGGGGGTTTTGTTTGTCTCAGTGCCCCCCATTCTATATGAGGTGTTTGTAGAGTACAGAATATTTGGAACCGAATGAGGGAAGTGTAGAACTCAGAACTGTAGATAATTTATGATTCTGAAAAGGAAATAAAATTGTAGAAGTGACTCATTAATATCAAGTCTTTTTAATGACAGTTTAATGAAAATGGGCATGTCTTCAGTGTTGCATAGAGAGGAAAGCCCTTCAGGCTGTGTCTTAATGACTTTCTTAGACTGCATGCATTTAAAACTTAAGGTTTCAAATAATTCTATGCCATGAACAGAATTTACTCTGGTTTTGACAGCTTCCTAAGTGTTCATGAAGTTGAGGCAAGATCTAAAAATGCTTCAAGCTTAAAAAGAGCATAATCAGATGTCCTCTGCTACTTATGTGTTGTGCTACTTCTGTTTTCTCTGTTGCATCCTAAGTTTTACACAACTTTACATTGTGATTTTTCTTATTGAGCCAAAAAAGTAAAATTTGGCAATGCCAGAACTGAGGATCCTTTCTGTAGTTCATTGTCTTTGTGCAAAGAGTTCTTCTTTTAATCCTCCCTGTTGAACAGAAGTTGACCTGAATGAATGTAAACCATTTAAATGGAGGGAAATGCTCTTTTAATCCTTTTCCAGCCCTCAGCTTGACTATTAAAATTGTCCTTGTGGTTCTGCTGCCAAAATCTTTATTCTGCCCTAAAGAATTGTTTATTCTTTAACAGACAAATACTTTTAATAAAATAAAGACATTTAAGACAGATTGTTCTATAGTACTAAGTCATATCAGAAAATCTTAACTATAAATGATATGTCATATTTTTTCCCAGATATACAGATGTTTTTCAGGCTCTATAACAGGAATATAAAGAAAAAGAAATATTTTCCCTTTACAGCTAAAGCAGTAGTCCAATTTGGGTCAGGAGAAGAAATTAGTTTAGAATCAAATATCCCTGCAGCCATCTGTCTTGTCAAAGAAAGCACAAATTTCTGCTTTCATGATCACAACAGCACAATCAAAGAGGCTTTTTTCTACAAACCAAACCCATTTTCAAGTAACACTTAAGCCACTTAAGCTCTAAATTTTTGTGACATGGTTTTTACAGGTTAAAATACCAGTTTCTTCATACTGCAACCTTAACTGTTTTCACTTTTTTTCCCCAGTCTTGTAGTTTCAGCTGCTTCTTATGCCCATGGTTAAACACAGCTACTCATTAACACCAGAGGAAAAGCCCTGCAGCTCAAGGCTCAGCCACGGGAAATGTTCCCTGTGTTAGCTGGAGATATCCTTGATATTTTGGTTGGGAGCTTCCCTTGCTTTGCCATCAAATTTCTCAATGATCTGTTTCATTCCTGTGCCCCAAAGGAAAAAATGATATGGCTGCTATGGCCTTAGTTTCAGAGGGGTTCATCCACTTCTGTCCATCAAGCAATCTATAGCCTGTGACTTGTGCTGTCAAGCTGTCTCATGCTCCATCTTATCTGTTAATCCACTCAGTTTCTTTCATTTTGCACATCTCTTTAAGAAAAAGGTAATGTTTTTCAGGTGTACATGCACCTTATGTCCTCTTCGATACTGAGTGTGGAAAACGCCTTATTTAATGATTCATAGACAATAATTCCAGGTAATAAATAGTGAACTAAGACCTAAACATATTCTTTCTCAGCTGTGAGGACATCAGCTGTTACCAATTTTGTCACATTCCTTTCTCAGCATCTTTCATTTTTACCCCCAATCTCTCAGTCCATCTGACATGCAAATCACAAGGAACCAGCTTCACTACGGCATATGGGATCTTCTTATTTCATATGACCAACAAGGCCCATAATCCATTAACAAGAATAAAATGTCATTTTCAGAGTTGCTTTGTAAAAACCAAATGCCAACATTGGGACATGCCAACATCCATCAAATACAATTTACAAAATATTCTCCTTGCAGATTAATAAATTGCTTTGTAGCCTGTCAACAATGCTAGCTAACAAAATAACATCAAATGAGCACTCTGTACAATAAATAAAGCTATTTACAAGCATCAGTAGCATTGCAAAAAATAATAAGCCTGTCTTTCTTCTTTTGTATATCTTGGAGAGAAAGGTCTCCTGCTGGTTCCTGAATCAGTGAACATCTGGGCTCTCCAGAGAGCTCTGTACATGAAGTTCAGCTACATCAGCTTGCAAACTGGGAAGCCTTTTCACTACACTGCATCTACTGGTATATTTCCCTCATGGTTTTTGTGGGAGATTTTTTATTTCAAACCTTTGATCACGCAATCCAAGGCTATTTTATTCTATATCTTATATTGTTATTTATGATAATTTAAACCAAATCTAAAATGTTGTCATTCTTGATTGATTTGTTTGCTATTTGGCAAAGAAACTGATGCAGCTTTAACATTACTGTAAATGTTTGTTCTGGGTTTCCAATTGGAAAGTCTTATGTCATTTAGAATGAGATATTTCCTTGTACTATTGATTTGTCAAAACTATCAAAGAGCTTTCAAGTTGTAAACAGACCTGACCTTGAGTGTCTGTAAAAGTCCGTATATGCTCCAGCAGAGTCTCTTGAGAGACAGTGAAATTTCTATCCTTAAAAACTTTCTGTGTTTTACAAAGCCTGAACCACCTTGAGAGATGGTGAAATCTCTATCCTTAAAAACTTTCAGTATTTTACAAAGCCTGAACCACCTGGTCTAACTTTGAAGTCAGCTCTGCTTTGAGCAGGAGGCTGGACTAGTGATCTTCCAAGGTTTCTTCCAACCTCTGTTTTTTCCCTGTCACTTTATAATACCTGCTCTTCTTCAGCCTCTCAGATCAGTTCATGTTTGCTTCTATCCCCTTTGAACAGGGACTGTGCTTTAGCAACCTAAGTCATAACTGTTCTTCCGTACTCTTTCTACTTACCCTGTATAGCTCTTTTCATGTCCAGCTTTTATCAGTGTATTTCCTTCTGGTTTGCCATCCAGTTTCATGGCAATAAGAATCTTAAATTTATCTTAACTCATTGTATTTCTCTATCAGTGTAAGACTTTCTTTAGACTTTAGTGTTTTCCAGAACTGTTTTCCTCCATGTTAGCATCTGTTTCCTCAATACCTGGTTTTCTGTATGCTGATATTCTTCTAACTGTTGTTACATTCTTCATTTTTTTCTCTAAGTTTGAAGAAAATCCTGAAAGTTTTCTCCTTCAGAGGAAGTGAGTGGGACCAATCTGCCAGCCTCTCTTGGACTCCAGTGAAGTCCACCTACCAGCAGTCCTTTACCCGTGAGAGTCTTCTGCTGATCAGAAGCCTTAAAATTTTGTAACACAAAATATAGAACTACATACATGACCTTTCCATGCCTTTTATGACCTTTCCATGCCTTTTCTAGGGACCAGGAAAATGTCCAGGATCATATTGCTGAGACTACAGGTTGTGGTGAATCAGTATTCCTTTCTATTGCAGGTTATACTTCCTTTTCCATCACTACTCTTCAATACACTCCCCTGCCTTCTGTTAGTCTGCTGGTGCAGCATTATTGTTCATCTCTCACACTCTGTTGTTTGGGGCATTTGTTGCCCTCATCTCTCTGTTTCTTGATACCAATTTCTTGCTCTTTTCTGCTGTCTCTTTTCACCAACTGAAAATTCTGTTCACGGCAGCAGCATTTGTTTAAATGCAGAAATTATATTACCAGAAAAAAGAGTGGAAAAAAAACCACCAAAACCCAAGCCCACAATTTTAATTATTTCTGTTTCTTTAATGAAAACATAGTGGTGGTGTAGTACACCAAATACAACACAAAACTTAAACCAATTTGAAAATATCGATCTGTACTCCTGACATAAATGGAGCAGAGTCTCCTAAGGGATAGTTGTATATATTGATGCTTTTACAGTCTGTGCCTTGCAAAACTCTGAATACTTTTAGTATTTGTAGTTTTCATGGTATGCCATGACTCCTTCTGTTAGTAAATAAATCAAGTTTCACTTACGTCCTCTCAAAGCTGTGTTGCAAGAAGTAGCCACAAACTGAACCACAATTCCAGCTTTTGGGGTAGTTACAATTTTGGATTGGACTTCACATTGAAAGTTGTACTCCAATTCTAGGGGGGTTGCTTTTTCCTAAACAGCCACAGGATTTATTCTCAGCCGTGAAGCCAAAGCAGTCCTTTGCCAGGAAATAGGGTTGTTTACTGCAGTCAGACAGGACCATACAAACTAGGATGGCCACAGAAGACAGTCTGGTGTGATTTCCTGAGAAGGTAAGTGACATCACGGTTTTCATTTGATATCATGGGAAAGTTCCAGATTGGGTGATGAGTGTTGTGTCTATCCAACCCCATAACACACTCAAAAGCTTGCACTCATCTTCCTCCCCAGTGCTGGTCTCATAGCATGTCCATCACCAGCTGAATAGTCTCCATCTCCCTCCTGCACAGGAGAACCCAGCTGTACTTTGATCTTCAATAAAGTAACTCCAGAATTTTTAAATACATAGGTTTAGCATACTTAGCATCTATAACCATATATTGTGGATATGCATGTTATATATAGCATCCTTCCAGTACCTAAAGGGGCTGGCTCCAAGAGTGCTAGAGAGGGACTTTTCACAAGGGCCTGTAGCAATAGGAAGAAGGGCAATGCCTTTAAGCTGATAGAGGGAAAGTTAGATTAGAGATTAGGAGCAAATTCTTTATTATGATGGTGGTGGGACACTGGAACATATTTTCCAGAGAAGCTGTGGGTGCCCCAGCTCTGGAATTGCACAAGGAATTGTACAAGAACAGGCTGGATAGGGCTTTGAGCAGCCTGGTCTAGGATACCTTCCTAAGTATTTCCAGCCCCCATTGAGAGGGGCTGGAAATAGATATTCTTTCATGTCCTTTCCAACCCCAAAAAATATAACAATATGGGTCAATGGCAGGACATCCTCAGCAGATGCTTTTGGTGGTTATAGGCAGCCTGTTGATTTCTTGAATTACGTAAAAAACTCTTAAAAATACCTTCACCCTTTAGGAACATTCTCAAATATCTTGCTGTATAATGTGTTCATTCAAAAGATTATAGTTTGTGTTGATAGATGTACTAGTACTGCAAGAAATTCACAGGAAATCATTGGGAGTTATATTTTTGATCATACTGGAATTTCCCTCAGGAAATACAATGAAAATCCCCTGGTTCCTGCTAAGGGAAACTAGGACAAATGTGAGAGAGGTGGCCAAGCTGTGGTTATCAAGCCAAATGCAAAAGCTAAATGATTGAATTACATGGTTCTTAAACTGGATATGGGGCTGTGCTGCCAAAGGAATTGCTGGCTAATGGAAGTGACTGTTGTGAGGGTGAAATAAAGCAGCAGGTAGTACTGAAGCATGACCAGAGCCAAGCTGCCCATCCAACCTCTGCAGACCTTGGAACAGTGGGGCAGCACTGGAGCTGCTACTCTCCAGCTCTGATTTTTGGATCTCAGTGTTTAGTTCTTCTCGGCTCCAAGCAGTCTGCTTGCTTTTGCCTCTATGAGGTGGTCAAGGAGCCATGTCTCCCAATACATAAGGTCCAATATATCCTGTGCTGAGACATTTCTCCCTTTTCTGAGCTGTGTGTGGCACATAGTGTGTGCTGGCAGTTCAGACTAAACAAGCACTTGCAGCCCATCCATCCTCATTTAGGGGTTGACTCTTCTTGTGCAGCTCATCAGAGCAGGCTATCAAATAAAGTTTTGTTTGAGAAAGGCTGAAAGCCCATGTGTGCCTGCCAACCACCTTCCAGCTGGCAAGAGACCTGAGCAATTCCACAGATGAAATGAGATGGCTTTAGAATATATTTCCTGTAGCTGTTCTATTACTCCAGTGCTGCATGCCATTCCAGGGGTGAAGGGTGGCATGAAAGTCCAGTTGGAATTGCGTGGGGCACTGCAAAGGCTTTTACGGGCTTGTGTAGCCATGTGCCCTCACTCAGGCAACCCAGCTGCAGCAAATTAAAGCCAGATAAACAAGCTGTATCCTAACAGGAACTTATGGTCCTAGCTGATCTCTCAGGCTCTTTACCAACATATGCTGTCAATTTCTAAAGTCCCAAAAGTACAAGATCTATGATATCTGGGCTAATGGGCTCATTCACATTCCTTTCCTTCCCTCAAATTCATGCCACTCAAAGACAATGCCAAGTGTTGCTAGGCCAGGAGTTGAATTTCAAGTGGAGCCTAGAAACTTGGTGTAAATGCCTCCATCAGCATTTGCAATCTCTTTGTACATCTCAGTTTCCCATCATGCTTCCAAAAGCAGCTTAATGAAATGCAGATGATTTTCTTCCTGTGTTTGATATGCTCTATATTTTGAACTGTCAAAGAATTAGAATGCTGTCCCAAGTAACACCTTCAATCAGAAGCAAGAACTAGTACATTGTCAAGTTAATGGCTGTGACAAGCACATCACTGGAGCAGGATGAAGGTCAATTTATTTGCTCTAAGTTTTTATTTTCTCTTTTGCCTCTGGAAAATCACAAGGCCTTTCCATGTCCCAGCTTTCCTTCCACGATCCTAGAAAATTCACTAGCTTTTTTCCCATGTTTTGGATATGTTCACAGTAATTGTAAAAAATGTAATGAGACTCATCACTCCAAATTTCTTTCCTTTCTCTTCCCTTCTCTCTAAAGGTCTCAGCATTCAGAATAAAAAGGATTTAATGCTCTAAGTCTCAGAAAATAGCTTATTCTGCATTAACTCCATTTTTTGGGACACTTGCAAATAAAAATGCAAGTTCCTTGAGTTTCAGGTCACCAAGAGAGGCCAAATTGAGAATGATTCTTCTCCTTAACTCCTTAAATATAGAATATCTTTTTGGAAAAACTCTTTATACACAAGTTGCAGGGGACCCTGGATGCTGTTCCTGTCAAAAACAAGCAAGGTGATGGAAGGTTTCCTTCTGGCCTTTAAAATCTGCTTATCTGCATGAACCATTGAACATCTTTATAGCTCACTGTCAGTGTCCTCTGAATGAACCTTTCTCCCACAGTTTCTATGAATTTTCCATGTGCCCTAGTCTTATGATGTAGGATTACCAAATAAGCTGTTTTCCTGGATAAATCAATACTTTGAGAGTATCTTCCTGACTTCCCTAACAGATGGTTTTCTGGATGTTCTTTTCATCCCTTCACCCCAGCTGCAGTCTGTACACAACATTTTGTTGGGGTGCTTTTCTTTTTCCTGAACACCAAAAAATATCCTCCTCTGTAAACATAATGGGATTCCTGTGATAATATAAACAAAAACAATAGGCACCATTGCTGTTTTGAATTGCATGAAATCCAACCCACTCAGTTTGGAACAGTGTGAAAATATAAGTGGACTTTGTTTTTTCAACAGAGCACATTGTGCATGAGAGCTGCCATGAATTAGGAAGAATATGTACTTAAACTTCAATAAACATCACAAAGTTCCCACTACAGAAGTTTCCTCTGAGGAGCTGCTTTGTAATACTAGGGCATCCATCCTACCATGAAGTTCAAACCTCACTCCTATAATTGTGTGAGTCTATCTTTATTTGTGAAAACATCTTCACTTATGAAAACTGCTGCTGCAGAAAGCTCTAAAATGCTGTTGTAAAATTCACTTGTTTAGCTGAAACCACAGAACATTTTTTCTTCTGTTTTGTGGGAAGCCATGCTTTACAATGGTTTTCATATTGTCATACAGCAGAACCCTTTCCATTTCAATCAGATGGCAATATCCTTAGAGCATTTTTTTTTCATTTGAGTGCAACACTGAGTGTTTAAGGAAGTATCACTCATACCCACAGCTTGCAGAAAGAAACAACAAAGACAGGTTTATTGTTGCTGTCACAATAGGGCACAACTGTGATGCTGGGACTCAAATATTGTAGATGCTGGACAAATACTGACAAAGCTTGAAAAAAAGAGATTATTATGTTAATGACCTATACCAGCAGTTGAGAGGTGATGACAAAGACAAGGAAATGGATAAAGGGAAGCTAAATAAAAGATTTAAAATTGTGTAAGACATGAAACATGGCTCATAATGGTGTGGGGTGCAGAGCTCTTCCTGAAAACTGGATGTTTTTTATATAGGTAGACTGTATTAATGTCATAAGGTCTGTGGTGGGTCAGAGGCACATGACAGAAATATTAAGTTAAAAAATATATCCTCAGTGAAGAACGAACTTCGATAAAGTACACATTTCAGGAAATTGTTTTACTTTACAACATTGCTTAAGCAGAAACCCAAGTTAAATTTATTGCATTCTGTGGGCAATGACTCATCCTCTTCTGAAAGAATGCAAGCGAACTAGTAATGCACTCAAACATGACACTAAAAATATCCCATTACCATCCACAGTTTGTCATACTGAAGTATTTCTTGAGAGGTTTTCAACAGGACTTACATATTCCAGTTCAGTTTATCAAGTAAGTAGGCCCTGACTACTTTCCAAACAGCTGTGTTGAGGTCTTTAGAATTAATTCTTCAAAACTTAAGCAACTAAAATTCCTGCTAATTGGATTTTAATTGTTTTCTGTGCAATATATTTAACTTGATGATTTTGCTTGTTTATAGAAAAACAACATGGGGATGGAGCATATCAATTTAGATTAATTTAATTGTAAAAGCAAAATATCAGTGCTTCCTGTAGTGGTAAATGCCTGTATTGTAGAATTTGCACCAAAAACTGTTTAGATGTAGTGATGTGCTTTATGTGTTTCTCTACCCCATTCTGACTGTATTTTCCCAGTAACTCTGGAATTATGTAGTTGACTATGGGGTTTGAAGAAACACAGTTTTCTCAAAGTTACAGAATTCCTACTGGATTTGTGGAAAGAACAGAAGGTGAGAAAAGAAAGGTTTCAACCACATGCTCACCCCTTACTAAAACAATTAAGTCCGCCAAGGCAGTCATTTGGGACACAAATCAATAAAAAGCCAGACACTCTTAATTCTACTGCTCATGGTGTTCTTTTAAACTGTGAGGGACACAGGTTTCTTAAGACCTTGTCTTACAAAAACCTTTTCCATTATGTTTTTTGTCAAAGAAATTTGCAGTTAATGAAAACTAAAACATTTTGCTAAAGCCTACATAGTCCATCTCTCTAAATGTAAGATGACCCATGGCATTTCCTCTTATCCAGGTTGGTAAACTTCTGCTGAAAAAGCCTGGATAGTTAAAATCCAGGTCTGTTCTGTTGTATGGATTGCTTTGTGTCTCAGCAGTCCAGGTCTTCTGATATCTCCTCTCTGAGCTAGGATCACTGGGGGAGAAGAAGCCTAAAAGCCTGAACCTAAAAGGAATCAGATGGCCTAGACATCTTGGGCCTGGGTTTAAAAAATAATTCTGATCTGGACATTGGATAACAATATGTTTGGATTATTTAAAACAAGTATAAACCCAAATTTTTTTGGTTTACATTTCAGCATTATTTTTCCCTTCAAAATATTCACCATCGTTGCTCTACATGGGATATAATAAACCAGACCTTTCAGGAAAGTATAAAACATTATTGTTTGATCACTGCTGTGAAAAGTCTAAACGTGCCCTTAACCCAGATTCTAATTGCACAAAAACATCAATTTCTGTTCATGGTGTTTTGCAAACAGGAAATGCAGGGCCTGTTTATGGCCTTGTTGTGTATTTTAAAGCCATTATTGTCATTATAGAAGAAGCCAAAGACCTGATAAGGACCTCTTTATGCTACCATGTTTGGTCAAATGATGGTTCTATGTATACTACATGTGAACATTACAAACTTATTTTTAGATGACCAGTGAGACCTATGCAGTTTAAAATTAGCAAGGCATCAGACTATACTGTATTTTTAAAGGACAAAGCACAGCTGCTGCATGAGCAAACACAAACCAGAAAAACCAAATTTTATAAATATGTCATCAAGGTCATAAAAATAAATGTACTGGATAAGAAATATTCTGCTTTAAGTATGGGTGTCAACAAGTTTACTGCCTGCTCTGTATTCAGATTGGTACTGATAGGAAAAGGAAGGCATTTGCCAGCAATGTTAGCTGGTTGCAGTTTTGTTTGGCAGAGTGAGAGCGGGAAAGCAGAAATAAAAAAAGGAACAGTGGCAAGGGCAGGTCCAGAACAGAGCCAGACACTTGTAGGAGAGTTGTGCAGTGCTGGAAGATCCAGCAGAGGAGAGTGGTCTGGTTCTGGGTCTCTGATGAATCCACACCTGGTGACATATCATAGAACCACTGAATCAATTAGGCTGGAAAAATCTTAAGCTAGAGTCCAACTTATGACCAAACATCAATCAGACCATGGCATTGACTGCCATATCCAGTCTTTACTTAAATACTTCCAAGGATGACTACTCCACTGCCTCCTTGGGCAGCCCATTCCAATGTCTAATTATCCTTTCTGAAGATTACCTTCCTAATGCCCAACCTAAACCTTCCCTGGCACAACTTAAGACTGTGTCCTTTCCCCCTGCCACTGGCTGTCCAGGAGATAAGCCTGCTACAGCCTTCTTCTAGAGAGTTGCAGAGAGCAGTAGCATCACCCCTGAGCCTCCTTTTCTCGAAGGCTAATCAACCCCAGCTCCCTCAGTTGCTCCTCACAGGACTTGTGCTCCAGACTTTTCAACAGCTTCTTTGCCAGGTCTGGATTTACTCCAGCACCTTGATTTCCTTCATAAATTGAGGGCTCCAGAACTGAACAGAGGATTTGAGACATGGCACCTGAATCACAGAGTCACAAACAGAAAATTACACGAGTTTTAATAATCTCTCCTGGGGTATGGAAAGGACCAAAAGAAAAAGGACTGTTAAAGACATTCCACAAGAGGTCATCGTCATTCTTGTTCTTTCTGAAATGTAGGGGTTATTAGTTGTGAGTAAGAGAATTTGTTTCTTGTTGGAAATTACTTCTTGAATTTCAGCCCTGAGATTAGTGAAGTAATTGGAAGGGAAAGGGGAGCAAATACAGAGGCACAACTCTAGCGTAATTCAGTTTGGGACCTTTTAGAGGAGCAAATGAGATCTTACTGAAACATTTATCAGAAACTTAGCCAAGCTACTAAAAGGAATGAAACAGGTGATAATCTGAAAAGCAGCACAGGAAAGATGTCATAAGCAATAGGATACTGAATAGAATTGAGAAAAGCAGGACTGTTTTTCTGACATAAAGTTAGCACTCTCAAAGGTAATTTCCATGGTAAACCTACATCCAACCAAAAGAAATCCACCCCAAAGCAGACCATAAACTTCAAGAAGAATGTTGATGCCCAAAAAAAGGACTTATTTTCTCAGAACCATTGAATGCAGAGGTATTTCTATCCACATTTTTCTTGTATTAAAACCATGAGTACTGTTTTATAGGTTGTGAGAAAGAATGAAGTGCTCTTTTTAAAAAAATAAGTAAACCTTTTCACTTTTAAACTGCAGGTTCTTATGTAGCCCATGAAGCTGGCATTGAACAAGAGTCTTCTGACTGATGAGCACTCATAGCCAAGTTCATTGTGGTTCTTGACTATAGAAATTACTTGTGACATCTACAGACAGATTTATGGAGTGAATCTAGGTCAAACTAAATTGGAAGAAGGAAACCACAGGCAGGCTTGACTTCTTTGGAAATGGCTCAGACAAAGGAGAAAAGTTCATTTGTACAGCATAAGAGAGAGTGTGTTGCTCTTCAGGTCTAACAAGGTGGTATTTTTCATAGTCTCTAACTTTTCGTGGCCACGAAAGAGTTTTCCATACTACTGTTGGTGTCGCCTGAGTGTCTTAGTGTCTTTTATCTGTCTCTTGGGAATAATATATTTTTAATAAACAGACTTTCCTGGGAGCAACATCCATAGTTGCACTTGTAATGCAAAGCAAATACCAATTTTAATTAAGAGCCCAAATCCTCCATGCTTTTATTTGACAGTCCACCGTAGTGGTTGCAATTGCAGTTGTCATGTTCATTACTAATCTGCAAAATGAGCACTCACAAGATAAATGAGAGTAAAATACTCATAGGGTACATGTAATTAGCACATGACTTATTATAAATTGTGATGATCTCCTTGATAATTAATCTGGCTTGCATTTGATGTTTGGAGGCAGTCTGGATAGAAGTTACTTCAATAAGTAAGAATAAATCCTCTGGGGCATGGGAAAACACAGTGAAAAGTGGGGAAGAAAAAAATCATGGATCTAAAAGAAATGTTATTTCATAGTTGCAAACTAAGGCCTTATCTAGCTAAGGCTAGATTTTTTTTTTTCCTAAGGGCTTGAATATTTTATCTCAGGTTTACACAGAAAGGACAGTAATGAGCATCTTGCTCATTAAGGATCCAAAGGATGTGCAAAAGAGCAGTTCTGGTGGATTGATTTGCCTTCAGAAGAAAATGGTTGCAAAGGGACAGGGGGCACTTGCTGTGAGAAGAAATGAAAGTGCCATGTGGTAGTAAGGGTTTGGGTCTTGTTTCCAAGGCCCACAGTAGGAACAGGACCTAGACCCTAGGTGTGTATGGGTTTAGTCATGCTATAGAATGGGGGCTCAGGGATCCAGAGCACTGGGAGGCCTGGTATCACCTGTCTGTACACAGGAAAAAGAAAGCATTGAGGGCAAACCTCATTATTATCATACCTCTATGGCCCTAAGCCAGGGCTCTTATGATAGCCCTGAGTTTCTCCCAAGAAGAGAGAAATCCTCCTTTCTGTTTATATCCAAATGCCTACCATTTCAAATGCTACCATTCACTAGCAAACATCCAAACATTATCCAATACTGCAGTAAAGCTCTCAACATCTCTGTTTTGTGATATTCATCAGTTATTCCCATTCCATTTATTCTGTACAATATATTTTTAACGTGTAGTTTGCAGTGCCACGCTGAAATAGGAGAAGCCAGCCTACTTTTTTTTTTTTTTTTTTTTTTTTCTTCCCTCAGAGAATAGATTAACATTTCTCTCTGTTATGGCTTATTTACTGTAATTGCTGTGTAAACGTGTGGCCAACAATGAAGGGCTTATCTCAGGCTCCCTTGTAGAAAAGTAGACTTCTAATAAACTATTTCTCTCCTTTTACAGTTATTGAGACAAACTGTCATCTTCTTCAGTATTTCACTGGTGAATTTGCAGTCTGCCTCAGTTTGTTACTTATCAGTGTGCTAACAACACACCATAGTTTCCATTGAAGCTGCACAGAAAAATGATTGCAAGAGGTTGCACATTGCTACACTAATGAAGCTTTTATACCTGGGGAGAGAAAAATGCTCAAATTTGATTAAAATTCAGTTACCTGCTATTGCCACATCAAACTGTTGAGCACTTCAGACATATCCACAGCACATTAATTTGCCAAAGCTTGGTACAACCACACTGCTGAAAAAATGTTAATGCTTTGCACCACGTGGTACAAGTCAGGGTGACAGGACACCCCAGCTTACTTGAAATTTTTGTTTTACCTCATAGTAAAGAAGCAAAGAGGACCTTTTGGCTTGATATCAGACTTGGGGTCATGTCTCTGTTTCTGAGTGCTGCACCTGATGGATCTGTTGGTCAGCCAACAGATGAATTCAATAAAGCATAAATGAGTTCACCCAACAAAGTATTACTCTGCCCCTTGTCAGAGTTGTTCATGTGTTTGATGTACTCATATTGGAGTTATTTCTCTTCAGTACAGCTAGGGAAAAACAAAAATTTAAGCTAACTTTGAAAATCCAGGCTTATGGTGCAAGTTAGTAGTTCTGATGTTTGAAAAAGTACTAAGGCTTCTTCAAATGTAGAGCAACAGAAAGGTTGGAAAACATGAAGGGGAGAAGAGGAGCAGCAGAAAAATCACAGGAAAAGTAATTTATTCAATTTCAGCATCTGAAATAATTTTCTTTTTAATATTTTAACAAAGTGAGCATTTCTTCCATCTCTTCCACCCTGACTCATTCTGTAATTTAGAGTGGAGGAAAGTTTAAAAAAACACGTGACTGTTACAAAGAGTCTGACTGCCTCCCATACCATGTTAGCAGTTCTCACAAACCGGTGCTTTTCTTTGGATTTGGTCACACATTTTCCCACCAGTGGAATAATTGACACAGTAATTAATCACTTGTATTCTCTCTTCTGCTGAGTCCACTTTTGTTTTTTTAAAGTTGGTTATAGATTAGGGATTGAGCTCAACATTACTTCTCAGTATTAATAACTTCCTTTGTTACAAGCTGACAATCCAGGAAAAATTCCACTGTCAGCATCAAGTATTATATCGAATTGTCCTCTGTTCCTGTGGGGAGAACCGATGGGGCTGTGTTCTCACTCTTTTCTCTTTACAGCTGTTAGGGACAGAAAAAGCCAGGTTTGATAAAGAGCAGTTCATCTTGGTAGCTGAAAATGCCAGGACAGTGTATAAATCATTTAGTGGTACCAGTTGCTTTATACTTCAAAGGGTACTCACGTCAAATTCTGTCTTGGCTTGTGTCTAGCACTGCAGAAAACACTTCTCCCCAGGTGTTATGAGAACAGATCAGGTCAATGGCAACGCCACACAAGCAGAAAAATAATATTAATTCATTATAGCACACTCAGGACATGAGCCTGAGCAGTGAGAGTGCTGCCTCGGGGAAAGATTTATAAGAACAGAAGGCTCATGGTTCAGCAGCCAAAGTATGACAGCTGAGTGGAAGTTTGGGTTAGACAGCTTGTGGATGTTATTTCTCCATATGTTCCTCTCCTGCATCTGATCTGCTCTGGACGTGGCCACCCTGCACTCTGTCACAGGGTCCACAAGGCTCCTCTAGGAGCTCAAGTCCTCATACAGCAAACTAGAAACCATCTGCTACAAATTTGCTGTTATCACTACCAGTTATCATTACCAGTTACCATAAGGATAAGGCCATATTGTATTAATGATAAGGTAACAAAATAGGGAAAACATTTTGGAAGAGTCCTTCCTCTGGCATACAACCTGCACTCATTTGCAGTTGCCTCTGTGCAATTGTTCTAAAATCTTTTGTGAAACTTGTTCTCTGAATTTTGTTACATTAGGCAGATTCTCTCCTTACTAAAGTGTCCCCTTGTTAGTGATCTTTCAGGAGAAGATTTAAATTCTGAGTCAGAAATTGAGTCATAGGAAAACATTTTTCTCATTCTTTGCATGTGATCATCACGTTCATCAGCTTCATATTGTCACATAGAAAGTAATCATTTCTCATCTGTCTTTATTTACTCATTTTCACTAGGCTTATAAATACCATATTTTTAATCCATAATTTCAGGTGCCTACACTTTCTGGCAAAAGTACCTCAAATTCTCATTATTCCCAAATCATGTTTGGATATTTCAATACAGCAGGTAACTGCAAAACCAAACACCATTATGCCGTGTGCAACAATATTTAAAATTCTTTGCATTCCCTACACTTCAATTCTTAGCATGGAAATTAACACCAGGAAATCCCTTTTCTTTCTAGTGGTAGGGAAGCTAACTCACTTCCAAAAAGCTCCTGTAGTATAATCTATGACCTGTCAGGTTCTTTTCATTACAACACTTCTCACGTAAGAAAAATATTTTATTTGTTCATTTCAAGTGGCAAAGCAGATCCTGTCCAGTGGGTGTGGAAAACAGCCATGATGGACTAGGACAGTGTGTGAGGACTGTGTTCTGTCTTTCAGAACAAATCTTCTCTCTCCATTCCTGTCCTGCTCCTCAGCCAGCCCATTCACCACTCTGCTATCAATGGTTGCTCAAGCCAGAGACTCTCATTTACTGTAGCAAATGAGCCAATAAATCTAACATGTCATAATCCCAAAGCCAAGCAAAAACCATGCAGCCGAATTTTCCACCAGAGTACATCTGCATAGCAAGGGTAAACCCTCTGTTCAGTTTTAATTAGGATCAACTGAAGACATGACCAGTTTATTCTAGCTTGTAACACCAATCTTCATGGAATTTGCATGGATTTAATTCATGCATGTTGATAATTTAGAAGAGTTGGTCATAAAGCATGCTGAAACAGGGATCTCTTTACAATGGCACCCTCTTCTATCTATGAATATCAAATGGGAGCCTGTGTATCCTGCTCTTGGAGACAAATCATTTCCAGGCCTGGGACAATCCACTCTTCAGCCTGGACCAGATTTAAGTCAGCTGAGGGGGAGAGGGGAAAGAGGAGAGTATTTGTCTTGTTAATTAACTTTCTTGCTTTGGGTAAGCAGGGAAATATATATTTTCTTTAGATAAGGGCATATCTAACCACCATACACTTGGCCAATATATTGTCCCAGTGATTTGGAAATACTGTCTCAGGACATTCATCTGCTTACCTCCCTGCCTGAGGGCAAGGGAAGCACAGTACCCCAGACATCACAGCTGGACAAAGGACTCCACAGACCCTGCCTATTTATAATAAAACTCTAATTGATTGGAGAGATTCTTGGAATGAATATGATGAAGATTGTAATACTTACTCAGGACAGGGGGGAATAATTTCCTTCGAAGACTTCCTCCTCTGTTTAAGGTTGCAGAATCATGATCCTGTCCTTCATCCTATGATTCAGATACTGAAACTTTTTTTCTATCCTGCAGCTACATTGTCAGCATATCCAAATATGCTGGCAATTTCTTTCCAAGACTTTGCTATAGCTGTTTCTTGCCTTCGTGCCAGCTACTGTATGCAATCAAGCTGCATTGAGAATGAAAGGTATTTTTAAAGATGGAGAACCTAAAAATCTATTGAAAGTCTCTACTAATCTCCTCCGCACTTGTGCCACAGCTGTGCAATAATTTTCTGGACTCATGCTTGGGGAAAGCATTTTTTGTGATAATTTCCTGGACAATGCTTGTGGAAGCATTTTGTGGCCATATTATGCAGTCCAGTAGTTACAAGTCTTGAGTAGCCATTTACTTGTAAATAATAGATCATCCCAATTTTCTCAGGCCTAAGTGATTTTATTAATACCACTACACTTCCAATGTTACTGAAGTAAGGCCGCCTGTTACAGCATCTGCACATCCCACGAAAAGAAAAAAACCCCACTGTATGATTTTCCCTCTTTTTTCACTGATGTAATTGCTCAGCCCATTGATAATTTTTTTTTTCTAATTCCCTGAAGGGAGAATTGTGTAGAGGACAAATGAGAAGATGAGAACTGTAGGAGGTCCAGCACCTCACCAGAGGTCAGCATCCTGCAGATGAGTTTGTAGCAGAAACCTAGGGCAGGAGCGGAAAGGATATCCACAGGGATACCTTTCCTCTCTTAAACTGTTTCAGTTTCTGATGGAGACTTCCAGATGTTGTTTTGGAAGATGCATTGGTCTGGTTGGGTTTGATAACTGTAGTTAGACTGTTCTTTCTCTGAGCCTGTTCAATTCCCTTCTGAGCCAGTTGCTCCATCATGGTGCTGATGGCTTGCTTTTTCCTTAAACTCTCACTCATTAGCGTGGAATTCAGCTTCTTTTTCAGACCTTTTAGAAATACGTTGACAAGCACAGATGCAGCACGACTCCCCTGATGGCCTCTCCATGAGAAAGCAGTCCATTTCTTCCTTCATTTGGTTTCTTATCTTTTGACAGTTAATTCAAAAGAGGACATCCACATTCATTCCATGACAGCTTAGTTACTGTAGAAGTCCTTGGAGATGTCTCATCAAAAAGTTTGTTAGCTGAACTACACTATTTTACCCGGGTCACAGTTACAGTTGTATTCATTGACTCCTCTGTGAGACTTGATTTCCCTCAGAGAAAGCTGTTTTATTCCTTTCTCATATACCTAATTTACCCATGTCTATAATTCTATTATTTTTGTAAAACTTCACACCATTTTCCTGCTACAAACTGTGAATACCCATTTATAGCTTTCCTAGGAATAAGCAATGTTCTGGATTATTTTTTTTTTTAGTGACTTAAAAAAGTACTTTTTACTTTATCTTATTTTTGAGCAAAATGACTGAGACAATAACAAACATCAAAATTATAAGTTTGAAATTTTTTTAATATCAAAATATTTAATTCAGTAATGGGAAAGAAGTGGCACAATTGCCACACTTGGAGAATGGACATAGGGTAGGATTTTGAACATAAAGGGTATTGATATCTTTAAGTATTACTAACAGGGAGAACCCCACCTCTTCAGCACTCAGTTTCATCAATATTTACTGAGGGGAAAGTCAAATAGCTAAGAGAAAGGAAATAGGGAAGAGAAGGAAACTTCAGCTTTTGGGGTTTTTCTCCTTAAGATCTTCACTCCTAGTGTATCTTCTGTCCCTATGTAGAAAATTCCCACAGCTTTAGAGAATGGGGTGGCTGCTAGAAACAGGAAAAACATATAGGGTTGCAGGAAGTGAAACAGGATGTTGTGATGTCCTTGAAATGTCAAATATTCCAGACTTCGGAAACCGTTCAGAAACCAACTCTAATGAGAATGCAAACAGAAACTTGATTCTTTTTTCCAAATTCTGTGTTCTGAGCAGGTAGACAAGGAGAGCAAGGGGAGTCCCAACCCAGGCCAGCACCAAGGCACTGCACAGTGCTGTGTGAGGTCCTCTCAGGCTGAGTGCTCACGGTGTCAGTGTGAGCCTTGCACACACAGAGGGTCTGCAGGGTCACTGCTCTCTGGGCACGGGGTGCGTTCGAGGCAAACAGCTCACTTTCGTGATTTGTCTTGTAAACCATAAAAGAGCAAAACAGGTTTTAGGTGCAAAGAGCAAAGGTTTTAGGTGCAAAGGTTAGGTGCATAAAAGAGCAAAACACCTCTTTTAGGTGAGGGCAAGTTGAACTTCAATATTGCTTTGCTTCAGAGCTGCTTTTATTCTTTTTTGTCCCTCGCATCCTCCTCTCTCTAACTGCTGCCGTTTTTTACTCATTCACAGCCTGAATATCTCATTTTGGCTATTCACTGAAGCTAAAATACAAGCCCTGCAGTCCTGTCCCTGTTCAACTCCCAGCCTTACTGATTTTTTTTTTTCTCCAACCTGTACAAATAATTGATGCTCCATCCATGTATTCATTCAAATCAATCTCAGTGCCCTTCAGTCTCTCCACACATGAATGCCACAAATGGCTCCTCTTCATTTACTGTCTTTTTGCTGCTTTTAGCATTCAAGGACTCTGGTCTCTTCTTCCCTCTTACTCACTATTGTAATTATATTTTTCTAGTCTATCAATTATGCCACTTTAAATGAATTGTTAGTTTGCTATATCAACAAACACCAACGGCTTCTTCCCTGTGTCCTTTATAAAACCTATAAAAGCCACTCAGAACAGGCACACAGCAATCCCTTAAAACCCCACAAATCATAAAGTAGGAAGCTTGGAATAGTCAATAATAGTTGGAGTTTAAAAATACTCATTGAATTATTCATTATAATGATAGAGTCTGGGGGAATGTGGGTGGCAAAAGACAAACAGTTGAGACTAAAGACAGAGACTGATTTAACAGGGTGTGAATGAGGTAATGAATGTCAGATTTGACCTCCTTTCCCTAGCAGTCATGCTGTCAGAGAAGGGCTCTCTGCAATCTACCTAACTCTAGTCTGTGCCCTGTTCATTCCTGTCTCCATATTTCCTATAGTTCATGCAGGATGAAGACCTTGGTGATTCATGCACACAGAAACCAGGGTTGGAGCTATCAGAAAAACATTTATTGTGGCTGGAAGATGTAGTTTGAAAATTCTTTTTGCAAACCTGTGTTGTTCAGGTTGTGTCAAAAAACCCCCCTAAACTTTATTCTGTAAGCTCAATTTTTGATCAACTAAAAGTACTGTGGAGAAGAGAAATACAAAGACTTGCAAGAGGTTTTCATCTACTAATTGAAACCATGAGAAAGGAAATCAGGATGGAGACTGGTCCAAGAGTCATTATGTCTAGTGGGCTCTGGGGCAAACCTTCAGATGTTCACTGTGGTTACAGTGATTCCTTTTCGTCAAGCTTATATTGTTCGGATATTGGATCACGCTGATCACCATCTAGGACTCCATTCAGTCTTGAGGGACTTGGAACTTCAGAGACCTTAAATACAGGCAGCACAACTCCCAAAAGACTGCCACACAAAAAGAACATTCTCTTAAATCTGCAAGGACTTTTTTTCCTTAGAGAAGGCAACAGTGATAAAATCAATATTAATTTTGCATTGCTCAACTCCATTCTCAGGAGAAATGTCCCAGTGCATTCCAGCGTGAAGCCATTTTCATTTTATCATGTTTTAATATCTGTCAGAAAGTTGTAAAAAAACCCCCCACATTTCTTTTCTCGCTAGGAAAAGAGAGTTAATAACTCACAGCAACTTAACAGAGACTCTTCCACCTAGCATATTAAATGAAATAGGATGAGGCATTCTAACTATCTCAGTATTATCCTGGCTTTACTGCTTTCTGAGAGAACATACCTAAACAGTTCCTAAAAATAGTGCCACAGAAACATTTCTGCATCTGTGTATAGAAATTTCAAACACTTGCACCTTATTTCCACAATAAGACAAGATCTGCCCCTCTTCTCCCTCTGAGCTCTGCAAAAAGTCACTTGGCTACATGGGCCAGACAGCAGCACTGCTCTCAAGCCATTTAACCAGTGCACAGCAGCTCTACAGTGCACAGTCTACTCCTCCTCCCCAGTACTGCTCAGGGCAGAGAAGACATCTGCCCTGATTCTCTCTGCTGGCCACTGACAAACACACCCTGGAGCAGGGCAGCATCTGCTCTGCACTTCTTCACTGACTGTCTCACTGGGAAACGGGCCTGACTCAGCAGCAAACTTTATTATTAGGATTATTATGGCTGGGAGTTACCAAGTCTGGAAAAGCCTAGTAAAATAGCACACAGCTGTGCTGCTTCTGTGTATCTGGTATTAAATGAAAATGGGTTGGTTTACCCCTTTTAATTGAATGCCAACTTTCCATAGTAGATACTGCAAACACCTGTGTTAACCATTTTCTCTCCTCTAAACTGGAAACAGAACTTTGAGGAATGCTGGACAGGCCAGAAATGAATACAGTGCAGCCTAGAAATAAAATGGGTTTTTCAAGATGATTTTTCAAAGATCACTGGTTCCATTTCACTCCCACACCCTGCCATACCACAATGAAGTTACTGAAGACACTCAGGGCCAAGCAAGAGACATTATTTTATTTAAAGACAAAAATATCTATAGTTCTTCTGCAACATTCTCCCCAGTCTCACGTACAGCTGCTAATAATAAACTCTGCAAAGCAAGGGTTTGAAAGAGAAATAACAAGAAAGGGAATGAAAGGAATGGAGCTTTTGATGGTTACTTGCTCCCCAAGTGATTTGCATTGGTTTTCAGTGCAGAGAAAAGTCAGTAAAATCTAGAAAGTCACCAAATACATTGTAACCCCTCTGTCTAGTTTCCATGGAGAATACCAAGGATAGCTTTGGGGCTTTTTCAGCTTCCTAGTACTAGATGTTTTCATCATCTTCTCTTTTTGAGGCTGGACTCTTTTGGTTGTTTTTCAATATGACCTTTAATTTCTAAGCAATTCCCTGAATAAGAATCATAATTATTGCAAAATCCTGGTTTCTCGTTTGACAGGTAGTACAAAACAAAGCTAGACACGTGCAGATCAGCACATTGGCCAGCATACTGAACACTGTTGAAACTTTAATCTCAGCAACTCTCAAAAGCTTTAGTTAATATACAGTTGCTACGTGACCGCAGTTTTCAGACTCCCTGCAGCAAATCCACAGCCTATAGACAAGGAAACACACATCTGTTAAGCAAAATGCAGCCACCTACTTCCACACCTAAAACATGCCTGCAAATGTCCAATTTTTTTTAAAGGGATTTTAGAAGAGATGAAAGCATGTATTTTAGGATGAAAATCTAGTTTGGCTGAAAGTGAATAAAGAACAAAATTTCCCTTGGGCAAGGTGCTCTGTAATGTGTCAGCATCTTGCAGTTTGCATGGTTATGGTCCAGTTCTGGATGCTTTGGGGACCAAGAGATCCTGCTGCTCTGGCTGCTCTAACCTCAGGGTAGGGAGGAAGGGAAGGAATTATTGACAGAACTGAGGGGAGAACAGAAACCCTCCAGCCCTTGCTGTTGGGCACCTTGAAGAGTGGGATGAGAAGGATTCTCTGTCCCTTGTGTTCTCTAGGAACAGTCCCCTGACATTCTCCAGATCACTGCAGGCTTTTCACATGTGAAAGTGGGGCAGCCTTTTTTGCCTCCCTATCTGTCAAGGCTGTTGTGCAAGAGAAAGCTTTTCCCTTTCAGCTCCAAGGAGGAATCCCCAGGGAGTCTGTCCCATCCTCCCTGCCTCAGCCCTGGGCTCTGTCGTGGCACTCAGAAGGGACTTTCACAGTCCAAGGTCACTGCTACGGTGTCTCCTCCCTCCCAGCTAACCATTACTAAAAGTGATAATATTCATCTTTCTAATCCCTGAGGCTCCTAACATCCAGAGGAATACTCCCTGTGGGAAGGGCTCTGACTTTGGTACAACCCAACAGATCCCACCCCAGCTGTTCCTGTCTGTGCAGGGAACACCACAGCAAAGACCACCTACACTTCAGAGGTGTTTGATCCAGGCAGGCAAAATGCACTGGACAAGAGAGAGGGAGGGAAAACCAGGATGTAAATACTGTCACTCTGTCTCCTCTCACTCTTACTCTTTTCTAGCCTGATCATCTTTCAGGATGTTGCATTATAAAAGCAAAATACCTGGAAGCTCAGCATGAAACACATCCCTTTTCTGGTGTACGTGACCTCTAGCACAGCCCAGAGCTTGCTGCTGAAATAGAAATTTTCTCTCATAGACCTCCTGGTCTGTTTTACACGCTTCTTTTTCCTAAAGAACCATATCCCCATCTTTTGTGTTTTAATTGTCCTCCATAAGAACACCACTGTTATTTGCTCCAAACTTGGTCTTTCTGCACTCAGGTTTTTACCACTCTTAAATTACAAATATGTTCCACTGATCACTGTGAAAAGAAGCATAATGGGCTACTCTTAGCCTTCATCTATATATATATATATATACATTTTAAAAAAGGGAATGAATGCACCAAAGAGAACAAACTTGATTTGCCTGAATTCACCAAAGTACCAAAAAGTCATTTTTAGGACTTTAGTAAAGTCTGTCATTCAAGGTCCAGCTGAGTTCACACACTGCAATTCACAGAACTACAGTCATTAAGGGAAATAATTCCTGCTCTAGTGTGAGGTGGCACATTGCCATCCCTCTGAGCTCCCAAGGGACACACTGCAGGAAATCACTCTGGGTGGTTTATTAGACTTCTGATCTGAAATAGAATGACAGTGATAAATAATTTACAGCTATTTGGTGTTGGATTTTTTTTGTCATTGGAACAATTTCTCTGCTTGTAGCTTATACAGGATGAAATGCTGTTTCTGATTCTCATTGTAATTCTTATCAAGTGCTGACATCAAATATGAACGATTTAAATTAGAAACTCCATTATGTGACCCCCCCAAAATATTACATTAAGATTTGTCTTCTAACTTTTACAGTTTCTGTTTGACTTAAATTTCAGTGTGTTCATTTGTAATGCATAAATCTCTCTATACGATTAGTTTAGCTCCAAGAAAAATTGCAAGCGAAATTGCAATTTAGGAGGAGAAACAAATACAGAGAAGGGATTCTAAATTTTTTTTCTCTCTATTAAAATATATACTTCTAAGATGTTGGGCAGTTTTGCTTTTTGTCTTTTTTTTTTTTTTTTAGTATGGGATTGAGTCATAATTTTTTAAAACTCCAAATTCAAGAGGAAATTCAGGTTAGCTCTTTGAAAACTCGTGACAAGATTGAAAACAACTGCTCACTGAAGCTCACTTTGCTGCCAAAATGCTGTCTTATGATAAATGTATCGTCTTCTAAAACCATTAATCTGGCTTATATAAAAATACTCTGCAACACTTTACAGGCTCAAAAACTAACTTCACTGTTTTTTGCAGGGAGAGCATTTAGGAACCTACAAGGAAGCCATAAAATGAGGCAATCAAGCCCAAATTTCTTGAAGTTAGAAAAATGACTAAATTGTTTTCAAGAGTTGAAAGCTTCTGAGATAACTGAGGGAATTCAGTAAAAAAAATGCTCACAGGGCAAAAAAGGCAAAGGACTAGAGAATAAAGGCTTCTTTGACAGCCCCTACTTATCTTCCCAGTCTCCTTGAGGGCTGTCACATGTGTGGAGCCAAGAGACAGATTGTTATCTGTTCCTGACACAGAGCTGAGCAGAGGTGTGTTGTCCCAGAAAACCCAATTTACAATTCATGCTGTTGCTGGGCCTGAGAGAAGTGGCCATAGCTGTGTCCCCACACATCTAAAACCCACCTCGGCCAAAATGGAAACATCCTGTGTGAACAGGGTACACTGAACAGCTTGTCACTCCCTCTAACATCTCCCAGATTTTGTCAGCATGGGAATGCACAAACTCCAACACTTCTATTGACTTCCCCCATCCAAGCAGAAGGACTTGCTGCAACTTCCCTCCCTCGCTTTTCCACTCCATGTGAAGTCAGCAGCAAGTTCCTGACACACATTCCCCTTCCCAAACTAGACAGCAGCTTCCCACAGTGATGTGGGCACACTGCTCCCATGTGCATGGTTACAATGCAAGATTGTCTTATTCACAATCCATTTTTTTTCTAAAAAATCTCTTAACAAAATTCTAGCAAAGTTCCCATTTCCCTTCTGCATCTTCAGGAGTGGCACATCTTTCTTTCCTCTGAGGTTATTTATGGTGAAAGCAAAGACTCCTGCTTTCCTCTGAGTTCCCTCAAAAAGCTCCTTCCCATGGGAGCCTGGAAGGAATTTTTCAGCATCTTGGTTCCCTGGGGTATAGTAGGATCCTAGAAAATTTTAGCAGGTGGGATCCAGCATTAAGGTTTCTCAGTTTAATAGATTACTGCCTAACATTTGGGACATAATAACCATTCTACCTTTCCAAGGACTTTACAAGTAAGGAGTAAATCACAGTATTGAGGAAAGAGAGCTAAACTAATATATTTTACTTCACATTTGCTGTGGAAATTTCCTACCTCAGAACTGCTAAAGACAGTAACTCACCAAACTACAGGCTCAGTCACACATTTAAGCCTGAAGTGTGGTGGATTTGATCTTCTCAGTCCATATGAAGACGCTAAACAACACCCACTGCAAAACCCATCATCAACACCCTGGAACAGGTCCTGCACAGCTTTGTCTCTCATGTGTGGAAGCAATCCCTCCCATCTAGCACATGCGCTGAGGCACATCTGAGGTAGAACTTACTGTTTCTACAATCATATCATTATTAAGGTTGGAAAAGGCCTCTAAGATCATTGAGTTAACATAGCACCATCATGTTACCGTTAAGCCATGTCTCCAAGGGCCACATCCACACATTATTTGAACATTTCCAGGAATAGTGATTCCACCACTTTGCCTGCTCCTACGTCCAACAACTCTTTCACTGAAGTAGTTTTTCTTAATACCCAATCTAAGTCTCCTCTGTTGAAACTTGAGATCATTTTCTCTCATTCTGTTACTTGTTACCTGAAAGAAGAAACCAAACACTCACTCATGCTGCACCTCAGGGCATGTGACCATGAACTGCACCTGCCAGGTAAAACATTGGTGTCTGCTCTGAATCAGACACTCTCCTGTACATCAGTGCATCAGTACATCAGTGACAACAGTGGATTGTTCATTTCATCCTCTGATTTCACCATCACTGATAGTGGCAGATCTTAAAAATTTACGTGTGATTTAGACAGCCAGTCCTAGAAACTGTACCTGTTCAACCCTTTCAGCTACTGAGCCTTCTGGAACAGCTGGAACTGTAATTAAGTGTTCAATGCTTTTGCATTTTTTATGCTATGTTGATGCTGGTTTTTCATGTCCTCATTAATTTTCCAATGAAACATGGCACATAAGATTCATGTGTTTTGCTGGGGACAAACTGGTTAGGAGATACGTCAGGAAACTACAGATTAAAATGTTTCCCCATTCAAAAAGCCTAAGAATTTAATGTAAAGAGACTCTATAATCTGTTATTCTCAGAGGTACTGCTGATAAAAGAGGTTTGATTTTATTTGTGCTGAAGCTAGTTAAAGGAGAAAAGCTTGATATTTTAGAAACTTATGATTAACGGAAATTTGCATCTTTGAAATGAAAACTTTACTCCTGTAAGTTCAGGTTGTTGGAGTAGGTCTTCAACAACAGAATAGCAAATTGGTCATTTCTTCAGGTATATAACCATCTGTCAGTGCAGTGGGGTTTTTTTAAAAAAGGGGGTTTCTTTTTCTTTTTAATTTTTTTTTTCAACCTCCATCTGCTCTACTTTAGAATAGCACAGCTTCAGTCTAAGGGCTTCAAGCCACTGAATGAAAACTACCTCATTTGCAAAGTCCATGGAGGGGTGTAACAAGCATGGAAATAGCAGTCAAATCCACCTAGGTCTGCCCTGCCTGATGTTTCTACTAACTCATTGTTGTTAGTCTAATCTGAAGATTAATCTTTTCTTTTTTATCAAATTACAAAGTCTAACTCTTGCTTCAAAAACAATTGGTCAATGAAAACTTTTCTTCTTTTCCCAACACAGTGATGCTTTTGGTGAAGAAATCTTACTTTGTGGGGATTTTTCCCCAACACAGTATAATTGGACCCTGCATTCAATCAGCTGCCATTGATTCTCCTTAGATATTTCCCAGCAGCCCCATGCCAGACCCCAAAATGGCTCAGGGCTGGAGTTAATATTCTCCCATTATTTGACAAAGAGCAGAGGCAAGTCATTGAATGAATATTCCAAAACAGTTGGCCTAACTGAGGAAAATAAACAACCTATTCCTCATCCCCAGAGTTAAGTGTTTTTCCCAATAGGTTTTAATTCTGGCTTTAAAAATATAACAAGAGATTTTTGCTTTTAGTTCTTTCAGGACAAGGATATTCACTCCAACAAAAATAGATAAGGAACTAGAATGCTGTCTAACTCCTTAAGAAGTCAACAACTCCATGAAAATGTATGTCTTACTCAGCTCTTGGTTAATGCCAAGTGAAGCTCGTGGCTCCATAACTTAGAGCTCTGGGCGAAAGCAGGAACCACCTTGTCAGGAGTGTTGTAAATGCTAGGAAAAATGCCATTTCCCCAGAGGAGGCTGCTGCACGCTTTCTGGTCATGGCAGTGCTTACAGTTCAGCTCTGTCTATTTATGTTTCCCTGTAACTAATTGCATTATGCACACCTTGTGGGAACCAGCCAGAAGACCCACAGCCTGTCATCTCTCTAGTAAATCACAGTATTCAAAACTGAAATGCCCTTTTCTTTCTGTTTCTTTTCTTAAATGTTCTTTTTCTGAAGTAATAAGAGAGAGAACTGTAGAAAAGAAGGAAATTGTCTTGAGTCACACACCCAGCCAGCACAGCGCTGCTGCACACAGAGCAGAAAATGTAACAGTCTGTACAGGCAAAAAAACCTGGTTCTCCAAGGTCACACAATTAGGGTGATGTTCCAATACTGCCAAAAAGCTAATGGCTTTTGGATCAAAGTTCACATTTAAAGATGAGGTTTGGGATGGCCATTCTGGGACTCTCCCCATCGCAATTGATTGACTCATTGAGGTTTTAGTCTCTCTACCTTTACAAAATACTCTAGTTTTGGAAAAGGTTCAGAAAGACAATGAGCAAAAATACAAAAGAGGAAAAATAGATAGCTTCTCATTTTTCTTTTCTCAGTCTATTTTTTACTTAGCCATTTTCAGCACGGTCAGAGGACTATGGGAATAAACAGGGTTCTATGTATTGATGACTTTTTTGGGCTTTGTCCTAGAAACCTCTTCTTTTTTGAAGACAAGCCAGAGAACGTTTTTCTCTTCAGCACTGCTTAGTATGGATTATCCTCAATTCCATCCCTCTCAATTCTGCCCCTAGTGCCATGTTCTTTCACCTGTGGCAGGTAAAGCCTGGGCTGTCCCCTGCCCAGGTGTGGTAGGAAGGCAGTGGACAAAGAGAAAAACACAACAATGGATGTACAAACTCCACCTTTTCACTCAAGAAAAACTAGAGCAGAACACCTCCCAGAGCCACCAGAAGTGTCAAATTATTTCCACTGATTCAGAGCCTGATGCCTCTGATCCTGTCTTGAAGACAGCATGAATGTTCCACGTAAGACATGAAAAAATATCTCAGAGTATTGGGAGAAGCTTCTGCGTTATTTCTCATAGGGAAAACCAGCAGCCAGCTTTGGTGTAAAGAAAAATTGGCTACTTTCTGCTTGTGAGCTGTCTCCCAGACGTCCTCACCCTTTTTTCCCATGTCCACCCTTTTTACCCCATGGGTAAAAAGGACATTATTTTTTTGCACTAAACATTAATGATTCATATCTGTAAGGGCTGAACAGGAAATTTCCCTAGATTATACACCTGCCTCCTCTAGAAGGACTAAATGTACCAGCAGTGGGTGGACTTACTCAGGCTCCTATTAAACAACATCTGTGGGTGGCTTTTCAGTCCAGCTGTTAACATGTGATTTATTCTGCACTTAGATCAACTATGTCAATTGAAAGAGTAGGCTTCAAGCCTGCTACTGAATGGAAGGATTATAATAATTACTGTCACTATTAAATATCTTGGAAATGCCAGTGGATAGGCTTAGAGACCTACATGTCAGCTGAAAAAATAAGAGCTTGCTACTCACAGGATGACAGGTCAAATGCTGCAAAGTGTCTTAGGGCAGTCATTCATGGACAGGAAATGCCTACTGAGATATCAGCCACAATCAGAACCACCTCCTGGATCTCTTGTGGATTTCCACCTGTAAAGGAGACTGGGAGCTTCAACTTGTCACACAAGGAACTAAGTCAAGCTATAGAGCTGGCATGGGGACTCTCCCCCATAACAGGGTACAAAACCACTTTGCATTATGTCATACTAATAGAATGCACAAATTTAAAGAGTCCAGGGTTAGTTTGTCCCTAAAAGAAACAGCTTGAGGGCATATAAGGCAGTACTGAATGATCAACAAAAGATAACAGGTTGGCAGCCCAGCCTTAGTGCTGAGCTGCTGGTTTCACTCTGGCTGCTGATTCAAGCTCCCTGGGAGAGAAGGGACTGGCAAATGTTAACCTCTTACACCTTTGCACTTGAGGTCACAAGGTACAGCTGACAGTGCCATCATATCTGCTTAAAACACACACTCTTCTCTAAAGGCAGGTGAGAACTAACTGCATAAATGTGGTCAATAACTTTAAGCTAAAGTTAAGGAATATTTGCAGTAATCAGGCAAAAAAAAATAGTGACAGCAAACCACTAGAGACCTAAAATTTTACTACATTTTAATAAATAGATGTTATTTCTAATTTGTCAATGAATCTAATTATAGCAGTATAGGTTATCAATCAGTTAATCTTACATCAATTTGGTTTTAGTTACTTCCTCTTTAATTAATAGTTTTTTACTTTGCCTAGGTCAGTAGTGTACTCCATGACCCATGAGATCACTCCTTATCTCCATCCTCCAATGTCATTTTTTCTGCTCTGTTTTTCATAGGCTTGACATTAAACTTGACTTGTTTCCCTCTTGTTCACCAACTCCTCTTCTACTGTACCCAGCAGCCAAGGGTTTCATACCACAAGCAGTGGGAGAGTCCTCCTTCAATGACAGGAATATGATAGGTGGGACAGCAGCAGGAAACAAATGCACCAGCTCAAGCAGAAGGGTGAGGGGCTTTCCATGTTATCCAGGAAAAGATAACATGGGCTGCCAGTAGCTGGGATTGTCTGTGGGGTTGGGATCTCTGTCCTCTCGTCTCTCATCCCTCCCAACTCCAGCTGCATGGGAGGATGATCACCTTCCCTGCTGGAGCACCAAAGAGCTCTCTTGGGGAGGCCCAGAAGAGGATCACAGCCAAAGGGCTCACACCAAATACCACCAAGGAGCAGCACTGGGCCCTTTTGTGGGGTTTTGACGGACAAGGCGGGGAGGGAAACAGGGAGACAGTGCTCTCATTTTCCCTGCAAGATGGGGAGATGCCAGGTGCTGATGACACACCAGTCTGCATTGGCATGCAGGTAGTCAGGGTCAGATTCAGAGCAGAAGCAGAAATGCTCTTCAGACGTGTACTCAGGAATGCTAATTCTCCCTCTCAGATCTCTTACACATGGAATATATGAAGCCCAGAGCCAAACAACCGACATAAAGCTCCTCTTACCTCTCTGCTCCCTTTTATGTTCTCTGTTTAAGGTACTCTGATTCCCATGTTGCTCAGGGCTGATGCCATGTTAACTGATTTCATTCTGCCCTGCTCACCAGCCAAAGTGCTTAACTTGGAGACGTTCCTTTGTTATGCTCAGGTTTTTTCTACTTTTTCAAAACAAAGTACTACATTTGTCCGTTAAATCTTTGCTCTGACCAGATATCTCCTTCACTTCCCAGAGCTCTGTGGGCTCACAGAGTGCGACAGACACTCAAAATTTGCTAACAGGCTGCTCACAGTTTCTGCATTTCTGATGCTGCGTTGTCATCTCAGCAGACATAATAATACCAACACTGTGAACACAAAAGTGCCCTCTCAAGAGCCTTGTATTAATCATTGCTGCTGTCAGGAATACCATTTTAATCCTTTCTACCCCTACAGAGATTCCAGATGAGCAAGTCCCTTAAAAAAAGAGATAATATCACAGTTTAAACATCTTATTAAAGTTAAATGAAGGGTGATGTGTATAAACAACTCATTTAGTGAGAAGACTAGCATAAAAAGTTGACAAGCTGAAAAAGGAATTGAAAAGATTAATTTGTCAGTTGGCAAGTCTGGTGATAAGTCCTTGAGATGCAGCACCTTGTATTCAAGGATGCATCAAAAAGTGGTTTGGCTCTAGGAATATTAAATGTTGCTCAAACTGTACAGAAAGACCTACTGTTTAAATTAACACCATAACACTCCAAGAATCTCTACCCACCTGTTGTTTCCTCTAGCAATGCTCATACTTCTGCATTCAGTAGAGGGCATTGAAAAGTAGGGATAACCAGAAGAATCAATTTGAATAAATATTTAAGTGAAGCTATTGAATTGTGATAAAATCCTGAGTGGATACTCTTGGAAGCAGAATGTTGAGTTTCACTTTAGCTTATTTTTCCATAAAAAGTTACATTGTTTTGTCGGGAGTTTTTTTGAGGGTTTTGGATATTTGGTTGAAGGTTAATCAGAAAAAGTGAAGAGGAAACTTTCTAGAGAGTAATCCTTATTTCTCACTGCTAATTTTTTTTTTTTAAACAAACTTTATGATTTGGTCTCAGGGTATCTCTCAAAGTTCTGGGGTTTGTTTAGAACAAGTTCACAAACAGAGTTTGTTATTAATAATATACTTTTGCATAATTCATATGTCTTCTGAAATTCATCAGTTTCCAGATGGATGGTCAGCATCACCCTGCTCAGAACAAATTGTGCTGTTCCATTGCAAGCACTCCTCTGCTGCATTGATTCTAGTTTGATTTGGATTGAGAATTTCCTGATGGACACTAAACATGTAATAACACAGTCTTGCTATAGTCATTTTTTCTGATAAAAATCACTCCTTCCAGAAGCAGCAAAGAAAACTAAGAACTGCAGCAAATGAACCATGCAAAATTATTTTTCCTCCAAAGTGATGACAGGAAGCATTTAAAACAACTTTAAATTTTTTATTGCATGGGCACAGTGGCACATGGGACAATTACTCCTGTCTGAGATCTCCATTGAAGCTATATTATCAATCATTATTTAAAGATTTGGGAAGCATCTCTTTTCATATTGGTTAGGTGCTTATTTGCTCATTAAAGTTAATAAATTACATTCACTTAGAAATAACTGCCTGGAGTGTTTGCAATTATAGATATAGACATTTCATCAGATTGAACAGAAAAACACATCAAGCCAATAATCAGGCTAAACCTTAAACTCAGCATCCTATCAACAGCCTAAAGTCTTGATAGACACTCAAATGTTTTCAGAGAACTTGAGAACACAGAACTGCATTTCACTAGCTGCTGTACTCAGTATTTCATGCTAGCTGGGATAGCAAGCTTAGAGCTGAACTAGCAGGGACAGTCTTAAACAACAAGCCTAGGCCCATGCTAAAAGGTTTTTTTCTTACATTACAGCTTGGCAGGGACCTCCACTGGGTCTAATGTGGTTTTGCACAGGAAACCAGATATCCTCTGATCTGAAGCTCTTTGCAGGTTACAGACTATGCTTTACATAAATGGATCAAACCATAGAACACCCTTAACTTCTTCTGCTTACAATCTTAAAGGCCTTAGCAGAGATGTTGAGGCTCTTCTGAGAATCTGAACCAATGTTCTCACTTGCCAAAAAAGTGGATTTAGCAGAAATGGGATGCCAGATCAAGCATGGAAGCCCTGAGGCACTTCTGTGAGGCAGGTAAAGGGTCCTTTGAGAACACTGTAAAGAATAATCTAAAATCAAAGTCTTCCTCCTTGGAAATCCAATCAAGCAGTCCCAGAACCAACCCAGAAGCCACGAAGCAGACAAGAGATGGATTTGGCCTCAGGCCACACAACCACTCTTGCATGACAGCTGTGCTGAGATGTTATCTCCTCCTCTCATTTTGAGAAGGAAAGCTCTTAAAAATTCATTAAGCTATAAAGAGAGCAGAAGAGACAGGCTAGTGATCAGGAAACTCACCTGGGTAAGTGAGTGAAAAATCATGGGTAGCACACAGTGCTTTAAGGACCTTGGAAGGAAAAGTGTTTAAGAGAAATCCTTAGACAAGTACATCTAAGGCTATCTAGGATCTTCAGGTCTATGAAAGATTTATTAATGCAAAAGCTGTCAAAACATCACGATGAAAACGAACACTAAGTAAATAATTCAACACATATATTTTCCTGCTAATTAAAGATTATAATCAAAAGTGGTAATGATTTTTGCAATCATGAGTTAAGTGTGTGGAAGGAAAAGGAACTCTCAAAGGATTTTTATTAGAATCAGTTCTAGGGTGTTGAAATATGGTTGAAAGAATCAGAATATAAACAAGTGTTAATTAATCAGGCATGCTGATAACTCAGTATCTGCATTTCCATAAAATTCCAGGCAGCTCTGTCATTCCCTGTGCAAAAGCTCCTTCATACACCATATGACCCCAGTAAATTTTGTCTTACTTATGAGTTTCCAAAGCTTTGAAAGGATCAGATCATAAATCAAGACATTCAAGACTAGCAATTCTCTTTATCAGCAATCCAGCTAAAAATGAAAATAAATAAAAGATTTCTTTGATTGTCTGACATGCTGTCTAGCTACCAAAGAAAAGAGCTCCTCTTTTGATTTAATTAGACATACCGTCACCCTACAAAATACCCTTGTAAGAGAAGGGCAAGGTCAGAGGATGCAAGGTCAGAAGAAAAGAAAAGGTATGTCTCTCCTTATCTTTTGCAGATTTTGTATGGGATAATTGTGTCCAGTGGCCATGAAGAAAACAATAGGGCTGTTAATAATTCCAGTGATTCAGCCTTGAATTCCTCCTAAAATATAATCTGGCAATAGCACAAAGAAGTATCTGTAGGTACCAGGTGTAATCCATGATGAAATCCTGCCTGCTCCTCAGAAGGAGGGAGAACATTTTCTTTCCTTTGAATCTATAAGCAAGGCTATTGTGAAAGGCAGCACTGCAATTCAGCTCACTTAAGAATGTTTCAAATGGATCCTGATGCGCTTTATGTGTCATGGGTACTTAAAGATTTTAGACTTTAAAAATGAGTCAAATGTATTTTATCCATCTATATCTATATGCTTCATGCAAGGTAAAGATTTCCATGGAGGAGATACAGACATCAGCTCACGTTTATAGGGGCAAATCAGAAGTCAGTCCCCTGAGGGATCCAAACTCATATCCCCCTGTAGTTCCTTAGTCCACCCACGTCCCCCTTTGTCCTGGGGTCCTGCCTGGCAATGCACACAACTCCTTGGATGTGGAGACCCTGCCTCTGAAGGACAACCACACTCTGCACGTGAGTTTTCCAAAACTCATGTACCTACAGCTGAGGGGGAGTTGTATGCGTCCAGAAGAGTTACCAAAGTTGTCCTTGGAACAGAAACCCAGACAATGGTTTCAGCCACCTATCCTTGCAAACATCTTCTGGCATCTCCAGATCCAAGGGTATAAGTCCCTATACAGGAGGGAAATGTCACAGAGAAAAACAAAAAAGAAGCTAGATAACTTGCTTTGTTGTACTGTTTTCTATAATATTTTTTTTCTTACTGCTTACAAATAGAGATTTAGAAAAGTACTCAAGGTAAGTTTATACATGATTAAAAGATCACAAAGAACTTGATTACAACAAGATATTTTTCTTTTCAGTTTATGTAAAGTCCTAATGAAAATAAATTTAAAAATTCATCAAAAATATGGGGGGGGGGGGGGGGAGGGAAACAAACCAGATATATTCTCTGGCTTTTTTCTTGGTTTGTGTTTGCTTAAGAAAAGAAAAATTGTTTTACTTGAAGGAAATGATAATTTACTCTTCTGCAAAAGTATTTCCTTCCAAGTCATTCAAGATGAACTGCAATTGAAATGCTAAATTAAGTGGAAGATGAAAAAATTAAAATGGGCAGAATGAAAAAATGTTCAGCTACAGGAAGAATATTTTACTGTATCTTTTAAGACTACTTATCAATTAGATAGAACCAGAATGAATCAAATAGAAAGTCTTTCTTGCTAAAAACCAGAAAAGTAGCATGCATCATGTCACAGTAAGATATTTTCCAGGTGTTTGAATATCTCAATGTCTAAAAGTTAAAAATGGACCTGATCTGAATGCTTTAGAGATTGACTTCCCTATTTCAAGAAGCTGGTGTACTCATCTCTACCCATGTGAAATGAATACAAATCATTGCTGAAAAAACAGATTTTCAAAATGCTTTAGGAGAAAAACTGGTCTGGAAGGGATCTCAAGATGTCACTTGGTCATTAAGGCAAGATCAACTCTACTTGAATTATGCCTTACTGATGATGTTTGTTCTACTTAAAAATGTTCTCAGTAAAGTTTCAGTGATGGAATTAATCAATAATAATGGCAGAAGGATGGAGAAAGTTTACTAATTTTCATTATGGCTTAATTGTTTTGAAACATTAATAATTTTATTGCCTATAATCTTGATGGAAAGATGCACCCAGGGAATTTCTAGAAGATATTAATTGCGTTTTCATTGCACCATTGCACTGATTTGCAGAGGTGAAACAGCCTCTCAGTTACAATGATGAAAACCTGATTTATTTCCTGATTAGTCCTGATTCCTCTCACCGTGATATTAAAGGCACAGTGTGGTGGCTGGCAGGCCACTCCTCCCCAAGGCACAATCTCTCTTGCATCAGCCTTGAGGCAAAGGGGCAGGAAAGGACCCTGCCGACCCACCAAGGTGTGACCCAGAGAACCTACAACAAAACTTCCCACAAATGCTATAAAAGAGAGTAATGGCAATTCCTCCCTGCAAAGCCTGCACTGTCTCTGGATCCCTTGTACACACTGCCACTGCCATTCTGCTGACTGGGGTGCAGAATCAATGTCACAGGAAAAAAAAGCTTTTTGAGGTATTTTGAGAGCAAGGAAGCAATGCCTAACCCTTCACTCATTCACAGGAAAAGGCAGCAAAATTTTTCCTTCATGTGATTCATTTGGGGTGTTCAAGGTGTGACATTTCTAGGGGCAGATTATTTTATCTTAACTAAGGATCAGTATTTACTGAATGAATCAGTATTTACTGGTTGAAAGAGATTAACTGTCACCTAGTAAAAATAGAAGGTTGAAGGAAAAAAATCTCAGCATGGAGGCTGATTGCACTGATGTAGTTGGTAATTAGGGTAAGCTCAAAACCACTACAGAGATGTAGTTACACAATTCCATTTAATAGTCTTTTAAAATACTACTGTGGTGTGTGTGGGAGGACTGATGCCTGCACAGACATTGTTCTGCTGCTATTCACCTTCAGATAGGTGAATTAATTTAAAAGGGTTTTTTAATATATTTTTAATGATTGGGTGGGGAATTTTTCCCCGGAAAATAGCTTTTAGGAAGTTGCAAATTGCCCAGTTCCTTGACTGAATAGTAAATGTTTTCCCAATTCAATTCAGAGAACAATTTTCTGCCTGCTCTACAGCTGCCATTGGAGCACTGTCCTAGACATGGCTGGGACTTACTCTCTTCCTGACACCAGCAGTATTTTTTGCTTTCTCAAAAGGAAGGTGTTGATCAAATTCCATTGTCACAAACCTTCGCCGGATCACCCCTTTTCACCCTCAATGCATCCTCCCAGCATCCCACAGACCTTTAACTCAAAGGAATCCACCCACCTCCTTCAGGAAATAAGGATTCTTTTTTCCACTGTTTTTTGCCAGATGAAAGTTGAGGGGAGATCTTTGAGGATGACATAGGAGATTAGGTGAGAGAGGCTGGGAATCCTGCAGCTTGAAATCAGGGACTAAAGTTGTTGGAGAGGAGTGAGTTAAGGAACATCTTAACACTTCCTGGATTTTTCTACATATTCTGATATAAGTCTATTTCCTCCTTCTCAAGCAAAGCAGTCTGTGGTGGAACCTTCAGAAAGGAGGTCTCATTCCCCCATCTGGAACTGGGTCACTGTAGTGATACACAGAAAGACATGGAGCTGGCTTCATGGCCTGGAAACAGCTTATCTGAAATGTTTTTACTCTAATGAATAATGTTTTACTTAAAGTAGTTGTCCAGTCTTTTAATTACCTCTTTCATTACTTCCTAGGGAACTAACTGCAAGCCAAATCACATTCATTGAATTTAAATTGCTTGGATCTGAGAGGCTTTTTCTTCTGGGCTTTTCAGAGGTCTGGTGCTGGCTGTGGAAATTACCTGGTAAGAACAAATTGGGTGTGTTTCCCAGGAACCATACTTTCAAATTACTCTGGCTCTTTTAAACTTGATCATTAGATGAAGGCAGAAGAATCATAAGTAGAATCAGCTTGACACTTGTGTGTAAGCAAGGTCTTCAATATTGATTCTGTCCATTTTAAATGGGCATTTTATTTTGTTTTTATGAATCTCCTGTACCTTCATTCTCTCCTCAACTAGTCTCCACTCCAAATTGCTTTTGATCTCAAATCTTATCAATATGCATGGCTCCTCCTCCTGAATGGCAAGTGGTTGAACAGTTATGGATGCTGAATTTGAATTCAGTTACTGCAAAAAGGAGAGATCTCCTGTCTGAAGACAGACACTTGGAAGGCACTTCAGGCTCTTGTTCCTGAAGTGATGGAATCTGGATAAATAAAATAAAATTTTTAAAAGGCAAAAAAGACTTCACTATTTACCTGCACAAACAGTGAAAAAGGTGCCTGAAGGAAAGGACTTGATGTGATTGCAGAGGAGGAGCAGGAGGGTCAGAAGAGGCAGCAGGAGGTATCAACTCCTCCTCCTCACAAAAGAAGGCAAAGCTTAAGTTCTCAGGAACAGTGAAAAGATTCTTCATGATCTTATAAGAAAAGTGTAAGAATAAATAAGTAAAAGTGCTGTTGTCTTGAAAGGTTCTCAGGCAGCAGCCCCTGCTGCTTGGCCTCATGCTATGCCATTAATATGGAATGCTTGCAACACATTATGTGCCACTCCACTGGCAGAAGGCAACCTCCCAGCAGCCAGCCTCGTGCAGCCAAGGATCAGTTCTGTGATTCTGGTGAGCTGACAAAACATCCCCAGCCCAGCAGGAGTCCCTTTCTGAAGAAAGGGAGAGCAGCAGGGAGTCCAGGCTGCAGCAGGGCTGCACATGCCATCAGCTGCTGGCACGTGATGTCTGTAAGTGAGCTGGGATGCTGGCAATGGGCCTTTCTGTATCTCACAGCCAGCAAGATAAGTGGGGTTTGGAGTAGATCTGAACCTCCTTGCATGAAGCACACAGTGATTTAGGTGATTTTATTAAATTTTTTGACATATCCCATTCACAAGCAAAATTTTTGCCTTAAATCCAGTTTGTCTCTCAGCCACATGCAGCTCTTGCAGATTTCAAGACTGCAATTCTGAGTACTGGTGAAAAAAACCTTGGCTTACAGAACAATAACACCATCACCATTCAGTGATAAATCATTACAAGAGGCTGACACGACCCTTCTGGGTCATGGGTCTGAAACAGAGTATTAAACGTTTCTCACTGTTTATTTGAATTAACAAAAGAAAGGGAGAAAGCAGAGGCTGAAGTTAACGATAGCTGAAATAATTCTTAGTTATATAGACCCAGATCTACAACTATGTAGGCACTTGGTTCTGATGAAATCTCTGTGATGTAAGTGTGATGGCCAATCTGTAGAGTTCTGCTATCAGGTCTGACATGAATCCTTACTCCTCTCCATGTGCAAACTGAAAGCCATGCTAGGGAAATAAAAAGTTCCCCTCTGGACTATAATGGTAACAAAGAGAAGAGATTGGCCCTGAGGCACTTGCCCCTACAAACGATTGCTCATTTGAAGTACTGTATTGACAGAGCTCCCTCATTCCCCACATAGAAACCTCAGCTCAGACCTTATTTTAGAAGGTGAATTGGAGGTTGTTTTAAAAGGTGAGCTCTGACACGACTTTATTGTCTGAAGCCTGAGAAAACACAGGTTTGCAAACACTGCCATAGTGCTTTCTTAAGCAGAGACAGCTCTTGTTTCCCAAAGTATGATGTGGTTGGTCTCCCTGAATGTAAGTTAAAACAGAAATCTAAACCAGCTTTGAGAGAAGAAATTGCATTAGTGTAATTAGAAGTGTTCAGAGATCCCTTTCTGGTTCTCTAAGTACATGAGAGGACAGAGTAGAAAACAGAAGGCAGAAAAATTCCTGTGTGCATGGGGCTGCAGACAGGAGGGTGTTCAGCTTCTGGGTATTATGTTCCATTGTTCCCTGCATAAGAAAAAGTGGAAGATGCTGTTCATTTGCAAGACAGCAGAGGAAAGCAGCAGCATGAATTTCCCTTCCCCAGCTATTTAATTGCACACCAGCAAGAACCAACTCAGTTGGACGATTCTCAAAACTGTGCAACTCCGAAGACTTGTCTCCAGAGGTCATCTATCTCCTTAATATCACACCCTCAGAGATGGAAAATATTTGATTCTTTTTTCATTTAAATTCTTTTTAAGAGGAATGTTATCAACTCCCATAGACCTAGTGTTTACTGAGAAATTAAAGTTGTCATTTTTAGTCTCTCAAATGTCAGTGAGAGTTAAGGAAAAGGCTGGTTTGTTTACAGACATTTTTAGCTTAATGGTGGAGAATAGCCAGCATTAAAAAGATCATCTTTCCTACTCATTCTCACATCCCATGATAAAAATGGAAATAAAATAGATTTATCTCCAGGAAGATATGTAAGATTTTGGCAAATGAGCACAGTATCCAGGCCATTAAGATGTCCTCAATGACTGCTGGTGACAGCAAAAATTCATGAAGAATGCATGTGCTTTGAGCATATCCATCACTTTAGAAATTGTGCTTTACAGCCTGCTGGAGCATGAGGTGCCCTTTGCAGTGTCACAGTGACAAATCCACTGCATAATCTCCACTGGGTTATGCCATGACATCTGAATATTGGAAATCCCAGCACAGATCGTCGGCTCTCAATAACTGGCATAAGGGAAGACCTCTCTGAGCCTCAGAGGCTGGCTAAATGCAGCCCTGCAACTCAAAGAAGCACCTGCCCATCCTTTTTGCAATCTGTGTCATCTGCATACTGGGCTCCAGCTTAGATAATTTAACTGAAGAAATATTTCATCAGCCTTTTTTCTTAGAGGAGGGATGACCTGTCCCAACTCACAGGGAGGACAGTGAAAGATGACACTAATCTAAGCAATGCAGTTCTCTAGAAGTTGGGGTGGGAGAGGGCACTAGCAGATGAATTAAGAACTTTATTAAGTCCTTATTCAGAATTTTACTCCCTTTTAAAAAAATACCCTCAGAAGCTGCTTTTTAAGTCAGTTAAAGGAAGAAACAGTAAGAAAAAATCAAGACTGAAAGTGTTGTATTATTTTGAAGGATTATTGGTTAATTTTGGTTCATTGACGCCTTTTATTTTGAAAAATATTTATGCCTTTTATTTTGCTGTGTCTTTGAGAGTTCAGATACAGCCTGTGCACCATAATCCTTTTACCTGCCAACCCAATGCAACAGTTTGACTGCATTTGTCTACTACAAATGACACTTTAGGCTTAAAAGCAAGGAAAATTATTAGCCATGATGGAAACTCCAATAAGGAGTCCATGGACACAATCCCCTGCATCGATGGCTCTTACAGCAATCCAAAGACACCCAGGTGTGAAACATTACTGATCTATGTCCAGAAATTATTAAGAAAGTATATAATCCACCAGAAAAAAAGAGATGTTGCTTGCTGAACTGTAACAATTCAGGCTGTTTAAATTCCACCCTGAATCCTTTTTGGAGACTTGCCAGAATCTCTTGATATTACAGTTACTCAAAATGTTTGTGTAGAGGAAAAGATCCTGGAGTATGATACACATAGTCCCTGCTTACAATACAAACAATATGTGTTTTGTAAGCAAGATTTCCTCATGATGATTGAAAGATTAAACTAAGAGAAGAAGCAGATGCAACAAATATAAACATTATATATTTTAGAGGCTGAGACATCCTGCATTCACCCTGTCTTGTGCACTGAAGTCATTGTGATCGATTGGAGATTTGTTTGCAAAGAAAAGATCCTGATCCAAGCAATGAGGAAGCTGAGGGCTGAAGAAGAAATTATCTTCTTGGGGTAGTAGGGGGGTAGTAGGTTTTTAGTTGCCTGGCAGATTGCAGCATCCTTCCATCAAGTGCCTCCACAGGGAGAGATTTTCATGCGGTGCTTTCACATTCTACCTGCATTGTCTCTCTCAGGCTTTACCAATAACTCCTGAATTAGTTTATTTTAAGGAACTCAGAGCAATTCCACTTTAAATGGGACTCTGGTGTTGTCTTTGCTCCACCCTCCCTGCTGTGCTTCTTGATTCTGGGATGATTTGGTTGTCTTGATACCGATAAACAGTTTTGGATGCAACACATTTCTCATTTTCATAAATAAGGATTTCCACAGATCTGAAAAGAGTTAGCTAATCAAAATCCTTATCAGGCATACTTGCTCACTTGAACTGTATGTTGGGTACATACTTAGTTATATACCTTGCACATATAGATATTGATACCTTTGCAGTCTTGGTCCCATAATGATCCTCCCCAGTTCTGCTGGTTGAGCCCATTGTGAAATAGAGAAAAAAAAACGTAGCAGAAGAAACTCTCTCTTCTGCAGGAAGAGAACAGTTCAGAAAAATAGAGACGGTTACAGCTGCGTCAGCAAAACTGACTACCAAATTTCCCAAACATTTTCACTTTGGCCATTTACACAGGACTGACTCCTGAGGGTTCTTGCATACAACATGAAGCCATCTTTGCAGCAGACTTTTGTCATAACTTGGATATAGACAAAAAACAAGCTTATCTCCTTGATCATTAGCAGAATTTAGTTTCAGCACAAAGACTGAAAGAATGTGGATTTCTTCACTGGGAACAAGGGAAATTTTTTTGATCAGTGGATTGGTTTTATTAACAATAACAGTTTAGAAAATTATATTTTGATATAAGTAATATTTATTATTATATAGTATATACTGTATACTATATATAATAACTAGAATATAAAAATAATATTTAATAATGTGTATCATGAATGTATTGTACTATATATTATTGTTATGCAGTATAATCTATGTTATGTTATGTTATGTTATGTTATGTTATGTTATGTTATGTTATGTTATGTTTGTTATGTTATGTTATGTTATGTTATGTTATGTTATGTTATGTTATGTTATGTTATGTTATATTACATTTATAATACATTACATTACATTATATTATATTATATTGTATTGTATTATAGTATTTCTATGCAACGCTTGTTGTTGTTGTTACTATTATTAGTGATGGTGATTGGTTGGTCGGTTTATTTTCTCCTTTTGAAATGAAAATGCACCAGGAAAAAGCAAAGGTATGGAAAGACACAAAGCAAGGGCTTGCTGGATGTTCTGCTTTCTTCCACCCATGATAAACAGGTACATTTTACATACTGGGCAGGGTTTGCTGAGTGAGAATAAACTAAATAGCTTTGAAGTCTTGGGTCATGTGTGTAGTTAAGTGGTTCATCCACAATGTGGTGATCTGTATAGGCTCATGTGGCCTTGTCGAGTTTGAGATTTGTGTTTCACACCAGTATTACACTAAGACTCTTTGGCAACTCTGCCTATACAAGGAAGGCAGAGCAGCAGTCCCTGTCCCTGGTTCTAGATCCTCTGGGAGGACTTTTGCAACATTGTTGTTGATGTCTGTGGGGGCAGGATCATGTCCTGTGACCTTACCAAGTTTCCTATGCTTCTCATTCTCCCCTCATTTAAAAGCCACTTATGAGACTTTACTCAAACTTTCCAAATAATCTTGCTTTTAAATATAACCAAGCCTGGGAAAATTTCCTTTCATAATGGGAAATTTGGGAAAGTTTTATCTCTGCAAGACAGTATAATGCAAGCTCTTATAAACCTTCACTCTTGTGTTTGTGTTAGCAACTGTTGTAATGACAAAAACAAAATCAAGGAACAATTGGAAAGGGATACTTCCAGATATGGAGGAGGACATCACAAGGAAGTAATTTCTATTTTTCATGGGTTGGGACTTGTGAAGCAAGAATATACATTTGTCAGACAGGTGGGAAAGCATTTTGACTGGCTGTGATGAGATGTCACAGCACACAGTACCTGGGACCAGGAGGAACTGGAGGCAGTGACATGAGAGGTTTTTTTCCATTGCTATGCACATTGCTTGAATAGGCAGCTGTCAGTACACTGGGTAATTTCGAGGGCCATTGGTTGGGCACAAGGTAAAATTAAAGCCCCATTTTTGATCTCCAAACACAGGTTCTTAGGGCACAACATATTGACTAATATAAATAACCTTGGAGATAACAGTCAGTTAACTTCATCTCCACCTGGGGAAATTCAATGGTTATTTGAAGAACTTTTTTTGTATTTATTTTTGTTCTACTTTCAGCAGAAGGCCCTAATCCTGCTGTAGCAATTATTTAATGTAACTCTTTTAAGTGACTTCTTGCAGTTTTCATGTTCATTTGAGATTTTAAAATGTTAAAGAAAACAGAGCCTTTTATTCTCTTTGTCAGCATGAGAAAAAATCACTAGATTTAGAATTTTAAATGAGATATAATCAAGGATAAAATAGGCTAGTCTAAAGAAAAAGGATGTGATACTTATGGTCTTGGAAGGACTGTGGAAAAAACTAAAAACATTCCTCATACACAAACCCTTTAAGGCATAGATCTTTAAAAATTCATCTGAATTGAATTCAGGTTTTCAAATTCCAGCCTGAGGTGACTTGGATTTCTTTGTTAAGTACATTTAAACAAAACTCCTTTTATGATCTCCTAAACTAACAGGAATGAGAAAAAAAATAGTCGAAATGTGCAATTGCAAATTCTTTTGACCCTAAAGGTCTTCATCTCCATTTCTAAAGAAAATCTAGCTATTGCTCTTCTCCAAAATTGAAAATTGAGAGAATGACAGGATCTCCAAGAACAGCAGCTTTGTATAAATGGATGACCTTTTCATCATTACTTTTTTCTTGCTAACTTGGACTTTCTTTTCCTCCAGGACCAAATAAAGTGAAAGGAACTCAAGCTGTTATTCTGGCCCTGTGAGCTCTCTTTCCCTGGGTTCCCACAGTGCATGGAGGGAATGTTGCACACTGGCTGCAGGCCACTGCAAAATCCTGGGGCTCCCCAGGCACTCAGGGTCCCCCCTCCTGCTCCATGGAGCTGTGGTGGGATGGGGAGTGGGGTGACAATCCCAAACTCCTGCTCTCACATTTCCAAGCTACCCAGGCAGGCTCTGAGTTCTGCTCCATCAGTCCCATCAAAGATGCAAACCTTCCCCTCTCCAAATAACCAGCAGAACACTTTGACATGCTACAGCAATGTGTGAAAAGCAAATGCTCCAAAGGGCCTGCTCATCACCTCTATGTGATGGCTGCAGTCTAATCTCAGCCTGCCTTCTTCTTTCCAAGAGGAGAGCTTTAGGATGGGATTTCCTGACCAGAGAAGTTATGTCACCTAATTTTGATTGTCAAAGATTGTTTGTTGCTCCAGTCCTGTACTTTATCGTAATGTCCTAGCCAAAATCAAGAGCTGAGAGATAAAGAAAGGAGACACAGTGTCTGAAGAAGGTGATTTTTCTCAAATCTTGTTGTGCCTGCATCTCTCCATGAGCCATTAGCATGGATCATGCCCATCTGATGGACAGACCCAAAACAGACCCAATCTGGCTCAGAATTAGAAGCCAATGGTTCAAGCATCTCCACAAAGTACATTCCCAGAGGGAACAGGGAATCTAGCAGCACTCAGCCTTCTGGTTCAAATCGAGGAGGAATGGTGACTTTGATGGGATTACAGCTGGATCCAATTAAAATGTTTTCTCTGTTATCTGAATCTGACATTGTCCCTCCTTTTGCTGCATACCAAAATGTCCACTGAATTCCACTAGCCCTGGATCCTTTTTGGACAGTTTTCTCAGCTGGAGCCAAGGCCTGGCAGTAGAAATGCAAGAGGATTTGTTTAATTACCTTTGCCAGTATATTGCAACACATTAACCCAAAGGACAAATTTTTTTTAAAAATAATTATTATACTTGAAGTGATATCTCCCAACATTTTTCCTTTGATTTCAACTAATGGATATCATTAATTGAATTGATTGTTATTATTGTAGGACTTTCTGTTATTTGCTGAAAGTATTTGGCTTGAAATCCTAAAATATTGCTTGGGAGCTTTTTATGAGTCCTAGTTCTTAAAAGCTTTCAAAGAATTTTGCTTTTCAGATGACTTAAAAAAATATCCCTTTCTCCTACCAGATGTATGAAAAAACTTTGTATGTAGTCCTTTTTCTGTGTTTAACTGTATTATTTTTATATATTTTCTTAAGATTAAAATAAAGAGTGTTTTTAAAAATATATATTAATATAAGTGTCTTTAGTTGCATGGAGGTAGAACCTAAAATCAAATAAGCACTGGCAACCCAAAACTTCTTTTTCCTATTTTGTATATGAAAGTTGCAAATCCGTGATGAAAGAGCATAAGAAACTAGAAATAGAGACAGTAAGAGTCTCTCTGGCATCTCATCCCCAGAGTTTGTGTTACAGCTTTCTGTGGGAATATATACCAGAGAGATGAACAAATCCGTGCTTTTTATTCTGTCACAATCCATTGGGAAACCTCTTCATTAATTTAAGAATCTCAGAGAGGTTCAGAAGACTGGAAGGAAATCTTTGGAGGATTTTATCAGATGCACAGCAAAGCTATTTTATCATACCAAGAACTGCACACTGCTTTATATTTGATGTCTTGAATATTAAAGATACACACATTATAGGCAGTTTGTTCATAGTGTGACAGTGACCACATACACAGACACATTTTTCCGGTTTGAGCAGAAGACTTTTCTTTTTGAATTGAAGGTGTGTTTGGATTACAAGGAAAATTGACTTTCTCTTGATCACAAAGTACAAATTCAAGTTGAAATGTTTCAAAACTTGACAAGTTTTAAAAGTACTAATAAGAAACAGGTAAAAAAATGAAAAGTAGTAATTATTTAAATCATATAGTGCACAAAAGTTCTAAGCTAAACATTAATAAACAAAGAATTATTTCAAAATTAAGAAAAGGCTGTTCTTAGAGTGAAAGTTAATATGATAAGGATTACTGTGATATTACTTCAAAATGTAATAACCAATCCACACTTATGGATGGACTAATTAAGACACTGAAAGAAGATGTCTGATACTAAATGGAAAATAGAAAAATAGATCAAGGAAAGTGTCTGAGAAAAAAATTCTGAATAATTAAATGATTTGGGATTGACCCAAAATCCCTCTTATTTTGTTGGTATGTTAGTTTTGTTAGTTGTTTGTTGTTGTTTTTATTTTATTTTATTTTATTTTATTTTATTTTATTTTATTTTATTTTATTTTATTTTATTTTATTTTATTTTATT